>CAIGRF010413756.1:17129-39014 GCA_903798235.1 Fraxinus ornus
TAGGTTGTAGGAGTTTGGGTTGTAACTTTGGTGGTGTCAATCTTGGTGTATATGATATACTGAGCCTGGAAAGCCTTCGGTGTTCAATATTCCGCTTAACATTTGGTATCAGAGTCACTGTGGTGTGTGCATTCCGGCATAGATATCGAACTTTTCTTCATAAAATTGAACATGCAGTCCAATTTTTTGGCTAAACCAGTGTCCGGTTGAAGAATCCAATACCATAGGCACGTTCTGTAGGCGAAGACGCAACCGATAGTGGTGCGCGTGGCTGACGATTGCCGACGGTAGCAATGCGTTAAGATTTCAAACAAGGCGCGTTCAAAATCGCCTAGGTATTCTTTAAATAGAATTTTTCTAATGCGTTTTCTAACAATTTGGTGGTGTTAGTTTTCTATTTTAGGTTTTACTATGAAATTTGGACGATTTTACCCTACGCGTTTGTGATTCAGTTTGTTATTCGATTGGTTTCTATAGTTGCTGGAGAGTTTAGGGCAAATAGTGGTGGTAAATTCACATCTCTCGTTATTTATAGACTCAGATAGGCCCACTCCGATAAATTGGCTTACCTCCTTTAATTTTCAGCACTAGCACATCATCGCGTGGGGTGACAATAGGATTGAAGTTACCATGTGGGTAACCATTGCCTGTGCTAGAAATTAAGAACTACTTGCCTTTAATTGTTATGTGATTAAATTGTTCATTTGATAAATTTCAGCATATTATCTATATGATATATTGTGCATGAAACAGTTTGCTAGGCATATCTCCTGTTGGACCGTTAAGTAATTAGAATACTTAGACTTTACCCATTTGAACATTTAATTGATCTAAAATCGAGAATCTTACGAAATATTGGGAATCTAGAACGGTGTATATAGCCAACAACCCTAACTTTACTTTGTGTGGCTTGATTGTGATTTTATATTTTTTCTTGATAATTAAAAATGACAAATCACAATTTTGATTTGGGAACTTTTAACGAAAAATGTGATTTTTCAATTTAGCAACAAAAAATAAGAGGTATTTTGGTTCAACAAAAGATATCAAAAGTCATTGATGGCAATTTTTCTGCTCATTTTTCAAAAGACCAAAAAGAAGAAACCGATGAGCTTGGTTATACTTTAATTATTTTACACTCGTCTGACGTCGTTCTAAGAAAAATGGGTAAACTGAACACCACTAAAAAACTTTGGAAAAAATTGGAAGACTTATATTTGCTTAAATTTACTCCGAACAAGTTTTACTTATTTGAGCATATTTTCAATTTTAAAATAGATCATTCAAATAATGTTAATGACAACTTAGATGTGTTTAACAAACTTGTTCAAGATATTGTTAACTGTGAAGAGTGTCAAGCTCGAAATCCAAGTCCGTTTCTTCTCCAATTTGAGCCAATGCTGAGATTTCCATATCCATTAGTCCTGAATCAGCCATTTTTATGTCAACAACATTTGCCTGAACCAAAAATTTAAAAATGAGGAAATAAATCATCATAATTAAAATGTATATGTTTCCAAAAGGGTTCCTAATTAGTTTGAATCATGCTCTAAAACCTGTTGTGCAGAAGAAGGAAATGCTTTTCTCAACTGAAAAGTGAAACCTGATTTGGCTTTTTCAAGATAACATAAAACAATAAAAGAGTGAATTTTGTAGTAAAGAAGCCCCTTATACTTTTATTTATCCATTTACAACTTCATAAAAATGCATTTGGATTCAGTAAAGATCAAGTAAGAGCTCTTTCAGGGATTGGCATGCTAATTTCTTACATATAAAGAATTGATCCAGTTTTCAAAAACATAGGCTTAATACAAAGATCTACATTAAAAATCAGTTTTCTTTTGTTCATTTCTTCTCCTGATTCAGTGGCTTTTGGGCACAGGTATCTAATTCTCTTGCTCCCAACCATCTAGTAACTCTACAGTCTCTTCAAACTCCAACTTATTTCACTTTTGTTTACATCAATCACGGTTTTGATAAAAAGAAGAAGGAAATGATAGAGAATAAAGAAGATACAATGCCCACCTGTAAGCATCGTCCATCAGAAAGAATATACATTTCATTAAAAAACCAGTAAAAAAATTCAATCAAAACGAATCATATTCGTACCAATGAAGCTTCTTTGATTGCATACCGTCTCCTCCAGGTATTCTGCCAACCATGTGAAAACAATCTCAAGTTAGTTATCTTCAAAGTTGGGTGCAAATCATATACATTTCCAGATGGAATAAGATGAATTTAAAAAACTGTACTTTGTGAAAAATCTTGAGCTAGCCAATATCTTGGAACATAATCCGAGTGCCCATGAGCTTCTTGTTTGCAGTCGTTAGCATTCTTCAACAGTTGTGCAGCACAGGATAAATTTACGAGAAACAGGGTTAAGTTTTTACCCTAATAAATGAAGTTCTATAATGTAACTGGAAAGTAATTTGAATGAAAAGAAAGAGATGCTAAGTCCTTCTTGAGCTGAACTGAATCAAATCTTTTTTGTGCTAAAAATTCGTTGATACATCTATGCCATCATGTTCTTAAAGAAAGAGATGCTAAGATATTTTTTCATGTCATTATGCCATCATGTTCTTAAAGCACCATTACAAGTAAAAACATTATCAAGATAATAAAAGAAATCATGCGCCTTTCTGCTGAAATTTAGATGCAATTTACTCCACAATGGACAGATTATTATCATTTCTCGAAGCAAGCTTTTTGTTCCAAAACTGATTACTATAATGCCAATCTTTTGAATTTAACCACGTCAGCATATTTGGAGGACAAAACATAGAGATAATGAGGCATCAGGTTCCACGTGCTTCAAATGTTTTAAAGAATAAACTATCAAAGGCATGAATCAATAGTACGTTTGCAATCTATAATTAATGAATACTAAAGTATTTTCAAGGCATACTAGGTCTTTTTAGATTTACATGCATAACATAATGCAGGTCAAGCAATTCATAAATCTAAAGTCTTGCAGTAATCAGTATATAGCAACAATGCAGTACATATGAACAACATAATGAAAACTCTATCCAAAATAACCCAGTTCCAGAATAAAGGAAAATCAAAGTGAAATGGAAAATAATCCACAAAATAACTTATTCTACCTACCATTATCATTATCATTACCATTACCATACCACATCAAACTGGTGGTGCTAGTAGAATGCTGAAACGGTATTATTAGCAATAAGAAACATAGGTTATGGGAAAGACTGAAAGAGAAATAGCATATATATACTCACACAGACATTAATGGGGATGCCCCAGATGGCAACTAAATGACTAGGTGCTAATTTAGCTACATGATAAACATGAGAGAGATAATCAACTTTAATATAAAAAAAAAGGCCCTTCGAGATTAAAATATAAAAATTCAGCTGTCATTGCATGTAGAAGCAAGATAAAGTAGCAGGGTGGTTCAACTCATGTCCCTGAGAGTTGGATGATCCAATGAAGCCCACTGGGAATATTAACCTGAAGTTTAAAAATTTCAAAACTAAACTGATAACTTTTAGTTCGAAAATCTGACAAAAAATAGAAAGCAATACAGAAATATGATGGCATATAGTAAGGTTAAATCGTGCATCAATGTGACTTCAATCCATCAAACATTTTAAAAAGGGTTTCAGGCACCCCAATCCTATTCCAGGAACAGCAGAAGGAAGTAAAAAAGGGTTTCAGGCACCTCAATCCATCAAAAATTTTAAAACAGAGGAAGTGAAATATCTCAACCATGCAGGGGATGCCATATGGTTCTGTCAATAAATGCAAATCATAAGGAACAACATTCTTATAACTAAACAAGAATTAAAAACAGAGAACAATTATTTTTAATTGTTCAACAAACATATATATGGATACAGAAGTAGTTAGTCAGGAGATTTTTCTGTGCATGCAAATCATCAATTTTTTCACCTTCATGATTGAAATTCTTGAGTCGGCAAGTTCCATTACGCACCTTTTCAACATTGCCACATTCTCTCGGCCAAACACTAGAAGATTAAAATGAGTAACCGAGAAGTGAATGCATACAGTTGAACTGGAAATAAATTAGAGCTAAAATTGGAGGAACAAACACAAGAGTTGGGTATCTCATATTGGAATAGTCTAATTTCGCCAAAACTAAGTGCCACAACTACAGAACAATTTCATTGAGACGATAAATCAAACACTTTCCTAGCAAACATCAAATAACATAAAATAACAATAATAGCAGCAGAATTCACTTACCAGGGCAATGGTAGGCAGCCCAATTTCAAAACAAAAAACAAAAAAAAGGAAGAAGACGAACCAGGCACATCCCCATTCCCATCTTCAGTCTCTTCTTTTGGATTTTCCCTAAAGGTCTCTCTCCCCAAGTCGAATCGTTTCTCAATCTCTTCAGGGTTTTATCAAAGTGTTTGATGTTGCGGTGGAGGGAGAGGAGGCTGGGATTGCAGGTTAACTTGCTGCCAAATCTGCTCGGCGTCAAACCCATCGAGAATCCACCTATGATTTCAAATCATAGAGAAGAGGCGGAGGCGGAGGCGATATGAGAGGAGAGGCAGCGATGAGAGGAGCTGCGAAGGCGGAGTGTAGAGGAGAGGAGAGGCGGAGAGGAGCTAGGTTAATGTTAAGTCCATTTGATTTAGAAGGGGCCCGAGACTTTTAGCAACGTTTTCTAAAACGAATGTTGCGAAACTATCAAGAAAAAAAAAATACAAAAAACTTCTTTCGCAACGTTTTTTAAACGCTGCGAAAGAAGCATATTACGCAACGTTTAAAAAACGTTGCAAAAGATGCATCTTTTGCAACGTTTAAAAAATGCTGCAAAAGACACTTTTCGCAACGTTTTATAAACGCTGCGAAAAGGTTTGTCTACCGTAACGTTTTTTAAACGTTGCGAAAAGTAAAAAATTCTCAACACTAAAAAAAGTTGCAAAAAGGCAACATTAGCAACATTTACTTAAAAAATGTTGCTAAAACTCAATTTTGTTAAGCAATGACAACATTCATGTATTAAAATGTTGCGATTGATCCCTTTTGCAACATTTAACTACCAAATGTTGCCTTTTATGTGTTGCAAATGGTGTTTTTTGGCGTAGTGATGTGGGTAACCATTGCCTGTGCTAGAAATTAAGAACTACTTGCCTTTAATTGTTATGTGATTAAATTGTTCATTTGATAAATTTCGGCATATTATCTATATGATATATTGTGCATAAAACAATTTGCTTGGCATATCTCTTGTTGGACCTTTAAGTAATTAGAATACTTAAATTACATTGATCTTAAATTGAGAATCTTACGAAATATTGGGAATTTAGAACGGTGTATATAGTGTGCAACCTTAACTTTACTTTGTGTGGCTTGATTGTGATTTTATATTTTTGATTGATAATTAAAAATGACAAATCAAAATTTTGATTTGGGAACTTTTAACGGAAAATTTGATTTTTCAATCTGGCAACAAAAAATAAGAGGTATTTTGGTTCAACAAAAAAAATATCAAAAGTCATTGATGGCAATTTTTCTGCTCATTTTTCAAAAGAACAAAAAGAAGAAATCGATGAACTTGGTTATACTTTAATTATTTTACACTTGTCTGATGTCGTTCTAAGAAAAATGGGTAAACTGAACACCACTAAAAAACTTTGGAAAAAATCGGAAGACTTATATTTTCTTAAATTTACTCCGAACAAGTTTTACTTATTTGAGCGTATTTTCAGTTTTAAAATGGATCATTCAAATGATCTTAATGACAATTTAGATGTATTTAACAAATTTGTTCAAGATATTGTTAACTGTGAAGAGTCAATGTCTGACATTTATAAGGCTATTATCTTTCTTATTTACATACCTGATACCTAAAAGGAAGTTAAGAATGTGAATAAGTATGGTAGGGACACTTTGATGCCTAAAATTGTCATTGACTCCCTTAGAAGTAAGAAGATGGAGACTAGAGCTGAAAAACATGATAAGAAAAGTAGTGGGACTCACATGAAGAGGGGTAGAACTCAATTTAGACAAAACAATGTGATGGTTTTCAGAGTGGTGGCAAGTTAAGTAGTAATGGAGGTAAAAAGAAGAGCAATGGTAGATCTAGTTTCAAATCTAGGACCAAGGTTAAGAGATGCTAACATGGGGCATTTTAGAAAAGATTGCTATAAAAAGAAAGACAAGCTAAAGGGTAAGGAGAGAGATAAAGTAAATGTACTGTCTTATATTTTCAATACTGATGATGATAAGGTTTATATGATTACAAGTTCTGTTGCTTATCTTGCTGAATTGAATTTAATTTCCAATTCTCATTTGCATGAGCTAATACTTGATTTTGGTGCATCATTTCATGAGATATCACAAAATGACCGATTTGCAATTTTGCATGAATCAAATGATGGACATATTGTGTTGTGTGACAATTCTGCTTATACTGTTGTTGGAATTGGTGATATTACTTTAAAGTTTGACACTAAATTTTTGTATACTTTAAAGGATGTTAGTTAAATTTCTGAATTGTCTAGAAATTTAATTTCAGTAGGAAGATTTGAGAAAGCTGACTTCACAAGTAAAATTGGAAATTGGACTTTAAAATTGGTTAAAGGTGCATTCGTTTTTATTAAGGGAATCAGTAAAAATGATATTTATGTCACTATTGGGGAAGTGATAAGAGGTTTTCTCTCTTCTGCTAAGTCTGATCACACACACAAATAACACAATAGACCAACATTTGTGTGTATTAAAAGGCTTAAACTTCTTAACGAAAATGTGCTTTTGGAAATAACTGTGTGTTTGATTTATCTTTCTGTGATCATTGTGTGCTTGGTAAGTACCATAGAACTTCATTCTCCACGAGTGTTCATAAAACCAAAGGTATGCTTGAATATGTGCATTTGGACTTGTGGGGTCGCGCTAGTAGTTCCACGTCGGGTGAAAATAGGTATTCCGTGTCTATAACTGATGATTATATTAGAAAAGTGTGGGTTTATCTTTTAAAGTACAAGTCTGATACTTTTAACAACTTTAATAATTGGGAAAGTCAAGTTGAGAACTAAACTGGTAAGTCAATCAAGTTTTTGAGAACCGATAATTTTGTAACACTAAATTTGACAATCTGTGTAAAGAAAATGGGATAACAATACTTAAAACAGTTTCTTACACTTTCCCAGCAAAACAGTAGCTAAAAGGATTAATATAATCATGCTTGATAAAGTGCATTGCATGATATTAAGTTCTAGTGTCCCAAAGTCATTTTAGGGAAAAGCTGTTATGACTGCTAGTTATGTGATTAATTTGATTCCATCCGTTACATTGAATGGTAATACCCCTCATGAAAAATGGTTTGGTAAACTAAGTGATTACTCTATGGTAAGAACTTTTGGCTTTGCTATATTTTCTCATCAGAGTGAGGGAAAGCTTGAACCTAGAGCTAGAAAATATTTTTTTTATGTTACCGTGAGGGTGTCATGGGTTACAAGTTATGGGATAGAAGCAAAAAATGGGTTAAAATCAATGTGAGTAGAGATCTNGTTTGGTAATCTAAGTGATTATTCTATGTTTAGAATTTTTGTATGTACTTCATTTTCTCATCAGAGGGAGGAAAGCTTGAACCTAGAGCTAGAAAATATTTTTTTTATGTTACCGTGAGGGTGTCATGGGTTACAAGTTATGGGATAGAAGCAAAAAATGGGTTAAAATCAATGTGAGTAGAGATCTTACATTTAATGAGGGCAAAATGTCATGCCTTAAAACTGAATCTGAACCTATAAGTAAAGAAGAACAAGGTGAAGAGTTGAAGGTAAAGTTAGGAAAACTTATCACATCCATCCCTGTTACACCTAGTAAGGTGGAGACTCAGATTCAACAACCTGGTACGGAGAATAGAGAGGAAGTAGTGATAGAAGAGCATTCTGAAGAAGATAATCCTTTAGCAGATTATAACTAAGCTAGGGATACAAGGAGAAGATAGTCTAGAGCACCAAAAAGTTTTGGATTTGAGTCTGAGTTAGCTTTTACTCATGCGAGCTATGAGGAGCAAGCTGATAGCGAGCCATAAACCTTTGAGGAGGTGATGAAAAGTGAATAATCTGAAGTTTTGTTTAAGGCAATGAAAGATGAGATGAGTTCTTTAAAAAGAATCAAATTTGGGTGATAGTACCTAGACTTAAGAATAAATCTACAGTTGATTGTAAGTGGNATCTGAAGTTTTGTTTAAGGCAATGAAAGATGAGATGAGTTCTTTAAAAAGAATCAAATTTGGGTGATAGTACCTAGACTTAAGAATGAATCTACAGTTGATTGTAAGTGGATTTTTAAGGTTATGGAGGGTACTTGTGCATTTGAAACTTTAAGATTTCAGACTAGGTTCGTGGCCAAGGGTATACTCAGAAGGAGGGGGTTGATTATAATGAACTTTTTTCACATGTTAAGTACACAACTATTAGGGTCATACTTGCATTGATTTTAATAATCCGAAAACTATACCACTCAATTAATGATTTTAATAAATATAACTTCCATTTGAAAAATCAGGAATTTCGATCGAATTATTTTAATTATTCTACTATTGCTAAAATAAAAATTATTAAAGGTATGTGAAGTTGACAATCTCAATTTTGAAACATTATTTTGATGAGAAAATATTCTAGGGCCTACATTTCACCATAGAAATTAATTTTACCTCCAAAGCAACGAAATAAGTTGACTTGGTCAAGTATTTATGCGACAACTTATAGTCATTCATCGCATGAAAGAGCAACAAAATATGTCTCCATAATGTTGTCACAAAGTATATATGTCGCAAAAAATTAAAAGGACGACAAGTTAATTTGTCGGGACGATTATTACAAAAAGGTTTTTGCATGATATAGATGCCTTTCATAACATACATTTTATAGCAAGACGTGTTTGTTGGATGCTTAATTTGATACAGAGGTGCTAAATCTAGTCGAACATACAAAAAACCTCCAATGGCTAATAACAACTACTATAACATAAGATAGATTAAATATTAACCATGCTCTCGGATTTCTTGTGCAAAACTATCCATCCGTTCCCCAAATTAGATCATCATATGGATTATTTAATCTGCTGTGCCTGCATTTTCAAGAAAATCCAGTAAAGTTATTGTTGAACGGAATATTGACCACCGAAGGTTTTCTGGGCTCAATATATTATATACACCGAGATCGATACCACCAAAGTTACAACCAAAACTCCTACAACCTACACCCTACTCTAGTTGCTTGTGTATTGCCCGCTAAGGACACAGAGTAGGGAGTTATTGTAACAACACAACCACCACAAAGGCTAAGAGAGACGAGACACTGCAAATGAGGAGAGCACAAACAAATGGGGGCTTAGCAACAACGTAAAAAAAAACACAATACAAAAGAGCTCCCAATATATAGTAGTGAAGTAGGCCTTTAGGTTAATTAGTGGATTGGGCCCAAAGGACAAAAAATAGATAACCTATTAGTGGGCCGAACACCAAAAGCCATCCCAAGCAGTAAAAAGGTCGGGCCATAAGCAGCTCTAATTAAATTAGGTTACTTCCAATTACCTAAATAATTTATAGGCGCAAGTCGTTACATTTGAGGTGTCGATATTTCACTTCAGTCATTTGGTCGATGTAGACTAAATAAATAATGATTTAACATCATATCCCGAGGTCGTTTTGACGACAACAACAATTTGACCAACAGTTGTGATTAAAATCAATAAATGAGTGGTATAGTTTTCATGGGATGATAATTCGAGCTTATAAACAGTGTTATTAAACTTGGCTTGGCTCGATCAGTCGATTGACCAGTTAGAGACCCAAGCTCTTGATCAAGCCGAGCATGATCATATTACGGAAATGCATTGACCCAGTCAAAACTGGGTCAACTCATGACTTTTTGTAAACATCTTTGGCCCAATCTGACCTGCTTGAGAGGATCTCAGAATTTCTTGATTGAAACTTGAACTTAGGGATTTAAAACTAGAAATCTAGCTATTAAGAATAACACCTCACCACTGGAACAAGCAACATTTTGTTGTCATTTTTGTTAAAACTATTTATATGTAATTCATGAATTATTTATTGGTTTGTATGAGTATTTTGAAAGAAATTAGTTCAATATTTTAGTTCATTTTAGGATATCAAATTATTTATTTTATGAACGTATTACATATGAAAGTTATAATTCGAGTTAACATGAACTAGATATATAAGAGCATCTTCAATACACATTATTTTTAAAAGATCATATTTTGGCAATTTAGAGTGTATTTAAAAATATAGAATAACAGATTTTAAATACTCCAACAACATCATTATCTTCAACACTTAATTTTACTAATCTCGGTGTATATTTATTATTTTTCTTTATCTTTTTGTTTCTCCAGCTTTTCTCAAAATTATTATATAATTTCCTTCCATTTTTTGTATGTACGATTTAATTGGGCCAATATGTGGAGATTAAAAATTTAAATATTTTGAATACATTTAATTATAGACAATTGGTTTGGCAATCAAAATTTGGAGAGACCTACTCTTTATTTTAAAATGTTTATTTGAAGAGCTTTTTAGAGTATAATCTGAAGGATTGATTCTTTAAAATAGAAACGATTTCATTTTTAAAGATTGCAATTTGGAGATGCTCTAATAGGGGAAATTACACCCATCCATGTTTTATAATTTTCCCTTTCAATAATCATAATTTAAATTATCTTTTTAAAACTAAGGTATATAATAAACATTACCCCACCTCACACCATCCCACATATCATTTAAGAGAGATGCTACTCCTGTTTTTGGGTTGGTCACCAACCCTGTCACACCATCTTTTTTCATCATTTAATCCATTTCTTTCCCCATTTCCTAGATCCAAACCCTTTGCCTCTCCACCGCTGCCATCAAAGTACATACCAGGTAGCCAGCGACAGATCTAGGTGTTCCTTCGACAACTTTAAAGTAGTGCATGATTTGGAGAAAAGCAGCCACCTCGTTCCCCTCTCACCCTGGTGGTTGAATCTGGCTGCTGCTCCTATTTCTAGAGAATGAGATCTCTCATTTAATCTGAATCTCTTTTTGTGCTGCATTTCTATGAATTTCTTCTATTTTATTTTCTGAATTTTATCGACAAACAGACGAGATTATACTATTTGTTAGCGGTGATGATAAGCTTTAATTCCAGCAAATTATGAGACCTTCTCTGCATAAGGTCTGGGAAAATACTCCATCTCACTTTTTCCGAGCTTCACACTTTTACACGCTTGAAATAAAATGGCCTGAGAATTCTTCAACCTCAAGAGGCTAGGCAATTTACTTATTGCAAATGGAGATTTTTTTTTTCGATGATACAGATGATAAGGTGCCCCATATTGAAATGTCAACAAAAGAGGGTAATGTATACGTTGGTATGGAAGGTATAGGAAATAAGGTACGCAAATGTATTAACTTGATTTTTTGGATGCCCGTTTCCAAATTCTTCAGCCATAGTATTTTAAAACAAATTAGATTTCATTTTCATTTATTACTTTGCTTGTACTCTTGCCATGTGTGTTCATAGAATCAAACTATTTTGCATCACCTGTCCTCTTTTGTAGTTATGGTAAACTGTAACTTTCGTTTCGAATTCAATTTATCTAGGAAGAAACTATACTTTCTTTTCTTCCATATCTGCACTCTAAATAATTACTACTCCCTCTGGGTTGGTAACACATGACTTCAAATTATTGAAGTTATCTGAGGCAAAATGCTGGTTGAGTTAAACTAAAAATAATAACGATAAAGATTATGGTGTGGTGAGGCACACACCCAATGATAATTTCGAATTCATACTCGTTGAAGTTTACAAGTGTTATTTTAATGTCCTTTCTTTTAAATGCTCGTCATATTAATCCGTATCATTTATTGCAAATTAAAAACTGAAGTTACATACAAAACATATACAGAAATGAAAAATCTTAAGACAAAAGTTTTTTTTTTTCTTTTTAATATGATTAATACAAACGCAGGAACAAAAATTCTATCTTTAAATGTCTAAAGATAAAAATATTTTTCTTTACTTTATATATTTATACAATAAGTATTTGATTTACCATCAATTTTTATGCTTATACAAAAATGAACATGCAATAATAATAAAAATACCCAATACTATATTAATTATATTTTAGATCACATAATATTCATTTTTATTAATACATAATTTTTTGGTTTAGTGAAAATGTGTAATTCAGATGCTAAACTTGTATTTAGGGGGTGGATACGGTGGGAAGGGCAAGTAACTCTTAATTATTAGGAGAAAGTAATAAGGTTTTTAAGGCCGATGGAGAATTTCTCCCATTTTCAAATATTTTAACATGGCAGCACATTAGAATGAGATTTTCTTTCTACGTGCATATTGCATGCATTATGAAAGCTGTCATTGGTTTTCACCTTTTTGAATTTCACCTTTTTGAATTTAAGCCTTTCTCATATTTTCTACACTCCTAGCTTTAGTGAGTGTATATTTGTTAATTAATAGCTGATACGGACAGTCGGTAAAGAGAGCCACTAATTATGTGCGACAAGTTTGGATGAAAAATCTCTGTTGAAAAAGGTCGTTTCTCTCTGCTTCCTCCTAAATTATTTGCGACAAGTGTTGATGAAAAATCTCTGTTGAAAAAGGTCGTTTCTCTCTGCTTCCTCCTGAATGATCCTGGTTTCAAGCAAAAGTTGATAAAGGAAATCACAGTGAAGGTGCTAATTCTGGAATATATATCCGTTCTAACCTCACAAATGACTCGATGCATGAAAAGATTAGTAATGATATATTGGTCTCTCAAGAAAATTATAGATCTGGTTCTGGTTTTATGCCAGTGAAACCTTCAATGTCAAGAATAGAATCTTCGGAGAATTTGCACTTCATCTTATGTGCATTGCCTCTCTTTCACAATTCTAATGAGATGTCCTGAGCTAGAAAAATGTTACTTTTACTTCTGCTTAGCATAGCAGCTGATAGGATTTAAGCTCTAGATACTTTTAACAAATATTAAAAATATTGTTGGAATTCTGACATATGGTTTGATGAAGGATCCTCATAATATTTCTTTCAATAATATATATATAATCATGTTTTGTAATATATCAATTTGTACTCTTTTTTCTACATTTACATGTTTAGCTGTGCTTGATGGAATTCTTTTTTTGGAAGTAAAAAGATATTTTTGTGGGATAAAAAGTATCTTTAAAAATGTTGTTTGATACTTTTAAATATTGGTAAGAAGTTGGATTTCAACTTTCTTTAAACCTTCTATTTCCTTTAAAATAACACAATTCATAAAATTAATGACGGAGGAAAACAATTAACATGTTAAAAACAAGACTTTTTTTGAGACAGACAAGTCTGGATGTAGAAGGTTTATCCCTTTTAAAAAATATTTCGCTGGGGGGCTGTTAAAAGTCCTGATGGGACATCTGTAGGTTGATTTATATGTTTTTATTACCAATTTTCATGAAACTCCAATCAACTCTTCATATATCCATGTTCTGTGAGTAAGACTCAATTAGAATTTGGCAGGAAAGAATTTACGTAGCAGAAAAAATTAAAAAGAATAACTAATACTTATAAATCTGTGTATGCATTGTATTTAGACCCAAGTCACTGCTTTGAATACCAGAAAATTGCCCACTTGCTTCACAACAACTAGCTGATCTTTTTTGGAAGGCAAATTAACATAATGTTATTATGAATTTTATTATTGCTTCCGCCTCCATTATTTCTCTTGTTTCATGAGTTGGAACTTACAGTTCCTAAATTTCTCCCTCATGTCATAATCGTAAATTTGTTGCACAATGTCGCACATATGAGGTCAAACAGCCACTGCAGTGCAATGTCGGTTGTCTGATGTTATATTTTTTTTTCCGTACAGAATTACACTACACGCATAAATATGTTGTTATAGAATTATCTTCGACCTACATTGAAGGACTTAATGTTCAAGATAAGAAGGGGCTGAAAGAAACCCTAGAAGTATGAGACAATTGAACTTCAATTTGATTGGAATCATAGAAGTTATATCTGGATCAAAATGGATGTAATGTTTGATAAAACAAAAAGGATCAACTAGGAAAGCTAATTAACATATTAAAATCTTACTATGGAGTTTGATCAATGTAAAAAATTTCTTCTGAATTATGGTTTTATAGCACTGTTATATTTGAGACTTTGTGACAGTAATTGCAATGGAGCCTTCCCCCCTTCAATGAACACTTCAAAATCAAAGAGTATTTATATTTTCTGTCTCTATAACTCGCCAAGAATTCCAGGTTCCATTAATCATGACCTTACTGGATTTTCTTGAAAATGCAGGCAGAGCAGATTCAATAATCCTGATCAAATTTGGAGAATGGATGGATACTTTTGCATAAGGAATCCAAGATCATGGTTTATCTTTAACCTAGCTTGTGTTGGAGTAGTTGTTATTAGACTGTTGGAGGTTGTTTTGTATGCTCGACTAGCTTCAACGTCTCTGTATCGATTTAAGCATCCAACATGGACTCCTGACTGCTGTGAGCAATCTTCCATGCAATTTCTACAGAAAGCTTGTTTAATATGCATTATTATCCTTGGTAAGCCATTATTCTTGAAAATAAGTTGCAACTTGTTGTATTCTCCATTAAAAGTAATTTTTAATCGTCAAAATATGTTGGCACTTGTTCTATTTCGCTTAACTATATGCCTAAACGATCAAACTCATCCTTGATCTCCTTCGAAGGCCTAACAAAGAACACAATTGAGCATATACATCATAGACGGGTCTTTCAAGCTCAAGAATTTGGAACTAGTAAATCATAAAATAGTATCAGAATCGTCAATATAACATTATGCATTAATAGGATATTCTTAAGTTAACTATGATGTTAATATATGAGAGATTATGACTAACGAAACCAAAATATGAAATGATCAGAACTTTCATTTCATTTATGATATGCCCAAGCCCTGCATCATGTTTGTGTGTGTTTATTGAGCTTTCTTCACTTCAGAATTATGTACTTTGTGCTGCTTTATAGAAGAGAGAGTCTGAGAGTGAAAAACACGGGCTAGCAATAGAAAGAATAATTCCTCGCGCGTTCCCATGAACTATAACTGCTAGAAAATTTTGAGATCAATAGTGATAGATTGACCAATGTCGACGATCCTATCCTAAAGGAGAAGGAGGAGTATCCAACCTGTCAGGGCAACAATACCGTTGTCAAAAGATAGAAAGGAAAGATTGAGAAGTGGTCCAATACATTGCCACTATGTTTACCATTGGACATAGAAATGTGAGTCAATCACGAAAGGGGCATTTGTCTCCATCATGAGTGCTGCTTTCACTCGGATTCTTCTCTGATGGATCGAGTCATATTGGCTTGGCTATTCCAACAAATGTAACCATCGGGATTGAAGCGCAAAGGTTTCGACTCTTGAACAAATTCGCCTAGGATCCTTGCCTTCTTTTGACCCCCTCTCCCCTATTATATTACGCCTTTAGGTTTATTTTAAATCATTTCATAGGATTCTATAACAACAAAAACAAAGACCCTCACTACCGGATCAACAGGAGACCCGCATTTCAATTTGAGTAAGAGACTCTCTCGCTAAAGTCTCATCCCATGGGCAACATCTTGACTTTGAAAAGAAAAGACATATCACGCTTAAAAGTTGCCATTTTTATTAAATACGATACCACCCTCTTTCATGCGGCAGTTCAAAACTGGAATTGGCACAATATCAAAAAGTGGTAGCCCTTGCTTAATTTGCGTATGAGTTCATCACCAATGGCACAAGTAGAAGAGGTATATGTAGGGGAAAGAAAGGAAATTTACCTAGTCGAAGCTAGGGTTTTAGGGTTAAATAGGGGAAAATGTGTTGAGGACAAATGCATTGGTATCAATGCATATATGAGTCCGATAAGTGTATATTTTACATTTATTTTGGGCATTGAATATTCATAATTACAGGTTTAAAATGTGATATCTATTGTTTTGGCATTTATCTGGTTTGTCTTAGGTTAATTACAAATTTGAATAAGAAACCGAGTAAGGCGTGAGGTCAAGAAGGTCGAGAAAAGGGTCAAGAAAATGAAACACGAAAATTGGGATAAATAGAAAAAAATTCATTTCAGGGACCAATGCTGCAAGTTTTGCAGATTACATCATGGACCCATGCTAGCTAGCGTGTGAGTGCCACTTTTTGAAAATTGGCACCGACACGCATTTTAAACATGGTTTTTATCTTTTCAGTTTTGAACTTACTTTTAAGGGTTTTGGTCAATTTTTGAAAATTTTTAAAAATCTAAAAAGGGTGTATATCTAGACTTTATTTGAATTAGAAAAGGACATTTTTGGAGATTAAAATTGAGAGAAGACTACAAAGCAAGGAACTACGGCTTGGACTTGGAAAATTCATTGAAAGGGAGAACTCAAGCTCGGTGCAAGATTTTTTTCACTTTTGTTTTTTTCCTAAACCTGATGATGCACTATCATTTTTATTTTGTATTTTTCTCATGAAATGATGATAAACTAATTTTTTAATTATGGAAAACATTGTAGAATATTTTGAACGTTTGCTTTTATTTATAAAATTTTATTTTTTCTTTGATAATTTTGTATCTCTTTATCTGTCTCTTTATATAATTTATTATTTGGCCAATAATTGATTAATTTGTGGACATTAATAATTCTAGAGTGAATTATTTGTCTATATCAAGTAGTACAAATATATTATTTTGAACTACTATGATTATTGTGATTGTGAAATGGATTTCTTGGTGGAATAATGCATTCATTTAGGTTAAAATTTACATGGAGCTTTAGTGGTTACTTATTTAAATGGAATTCATTTTATTGAGAAATGTTTTCAATTAATTTTGAAATATTCAACCAGATACACATGTCAATTTGTTTCGCTGCTTTGGAGGTAAAACCAGTTGCCATGGTGAAATGTTGGTCCTACAAAATTTTCTCATCAAATTAATTTTTCAAAAATTGAGATTGTCCACTACACAAAACCTTTAATCATTTTATTTTAAAAATATTAAATAATTAAAATATTTCAATTGAATTCTTTAATTATAGAATTTAGCTCTCCAAATTTAAATAGCCAAACCCATATGTACTTTAAAATATTAATTTGGAGAGTCTTTTGAAGCATCATTTTAAGAATTGACTCTTCAAAACAGAGAGTATTTCATTTTAAAGGAGTCGCTTGGAGATGTTCCAATAGAGATAATTAAATCCTTCCATGTTTTCTAACTTTCCATTTGCAAAATCAAAATTTAGCTTTATCTATTTAAAACTCAGGTATATAATACATCTCACCCAACCTCACAAGATGCCAGGTATCATTTAATTCATTTCTTCTCTCATTTCCCAGATCCACTCCCAATGCCTCTCCACCGCCGTGGTCCATCGACGACTTTAAAGTAGTGGCATGATTTGGAGAAAAGCAGCCACCTCCTTCACCTCACCCTGGTTGTTGAATCTGGCTGGTGCTCCAATTTCTAGAGAATGGGATCTCTCATTTAATCTGAATCTCTTTTTGTGCTGTGTTTCTATGAATTTATTTTATTTTATTTTCTGAATTTTATCGACATATAGACAAGATTATACAATTTGTTAGCAGTGATGATAAGCTTTAATCCCAGCAAACTGAGACCTTCTTTGTGTAAGGCCTGGGAAAATACTCCATCTCACCTTTTTCTGAGCTTCACACCTTTACAAGATTGGAAGAAAATGGCCCGAGAACCTCAAGAGGCTATGCAATTTACTAAAATACTCCATCTCACCTTTTTCTGAGCTTCACACCTTTACACGATTGGAATTAAATGGCCCGAGAACCTCAAGAGTCTATGCAATTTACTAATTGCAAATGGAAACTTTTATTTCGATGATACAGATGATAATGTGCCCCATATTGAAATTTCAACAAAAATGGTACTGCAAGTGTTGGTATGGAAGGTATAGGAAATAAGGTATGCCTATATATGTATTAACCTGATTTTCTGGATGTTTTAAAACAAGTTACATATCATTTTCATTTATTAATTTGCTTATACTCTTGCCCTGTGTGTTCATAGAACCAAACTATTTTGCATCACCTGTCCTCTTTTTCTTTTCTTTTTGCCCCTTCTTGAAATTAGAATATATTAATATTTTACTGTGCCTGAACAAATTAATACCTATTTTGTATTGAATTCAATTTATCTGGGAAAAAACTATGAAATTTCTTAACTTCCTTATCTGTACTCTAAATAATAACTACTCCCTCTGGGTTGGTAACGCATGACTGCAAATTATTGAAGTTTTCTAGGCTAAATGCTGGTTAAGTTAAACTAAAAATAACAACGATAGAGATTATGGTGTGGTGAGGCGTACACCCAATGATAATTTCACTTAATTCATTTTTGCTGAAGTTTGAAAGTGTTATTTTAATATCTTTTCTTTTAATTTTCTCTTCATTGTAGTGGCACACAATTCACAAATATTTTAACATGGCAGCACATTAGAATGAGATTTTCTTTCTACGTACTTATTGCATGCATTTTGAAGGCTGTCGTTGATTATCACCTTTTTAAATTGAAGCCTCTCTCGTATTTTCTACACTCCTAGGTTTAGTCAGCGTAAATTTGTTGATTAATAGCTGATACAAAGGGCAAAGAGAGCCACTAATTTGATGTGTGTATAAGGTGGCAGTGGTGTACGTATTGTGTATACATATCCAAAGAGAGAGAAATGGCAGTAGATTTAACGCAAGTGTTTGCTGAATTTCTTATGGCTTCTATGTTTATGACGCTTGGAAACATGATTAAAAAAGAACACGTGATCCACTTCACATAAGTTTTCTCTTGCAATCACTTATATTATGTACTGAGAATAAGGCGTTTGGTTATAATTAATTATACTATTTCTAAATGTGTTTTTTAGGATCATTTTCTTCTCATTTTGTACCTCTGGTTTATGCTTGTCGTGTCTGAAAATCTCTATCAATTTAATCTGGTTCTTCCCTTTTCTTGTTCTCATTAAAGAAAGAAAGTAAATAACATCTCATACTATACCTTTTCTAGTATTATATTTTACTTCTACAATTTCTACAGAATCTTATTGGTGTGACTTCTGAACTTGTATCTAAGAGGCCTTGTCCTCTATCTCAGGTACAATACTGCTCTTCTCTATTGTGAATACAACATCTTCAGTGAAGCTGATTTTTCAAGTATTTACCACAAACTTAACAAAAACCTAAGTTCACATTGTGAGTACCAAGTTATTTTTCATCTGGTCTCCCTAGAAGATGCATTGCTGAATGTTGATCTTGCAAAACTATTTAGTTTTTAATTCAAAATTTTCAACCAGAATTTCACTGATCATATTGTCTAATGTTATCAGTAATGGATACATGTGCAGTTGAATGGACTGGAACTACTGAAGGGTATGGTTATTCGGAGAAAAAAGCCAGGAAAACCTGAAGGTGGCAGGTCTCAATCCATCTACGTCGAAGAGTAATCTTGTGAACCACATTGAAAACTGAATTTCAGAACAAGTAAATTCTGGATGTGTACCATCAGATACAACATCAGAATTCTTGGATGTAATGGAAAATACTAAACAAAATTTATTGAGTGACACTCAATGTGCGACAAGCTTGGATGAAAAATCTTTATTGAAAAATGTCGTTTCTCTTTGCTCCCTCCTGCACGATCCTGCCACTAGTTCCAATGCAAAAGTTGATAAAGGAAGTCATAGTGAAGGTTCTAATTGTGAAATATATGTCGTTTCTAACCTCACAAATGACTCTCTACCCGAAAAGACTAGTAATGATATATTGATCTCTCAAGAAAATTATAGACCTGGTTTTGGTTATATGCCGGTGGAACCTTCAATGTCAAGAATAGACTCTTTCGGGGAATTTGCGATTCATCTTCTGTGCATTGCCTCTCTTTCAGAATTTTAATGAGATGTCCTGAGCTAGAAAGATGTTCCTTTTACTTCTGCTTAGCATAGCACCTGATAGGATTTAAGCTCTAGATATTTTGAATAGACATTACAGATATTATTGGGATTCTGAAATGTGGTTTGACGAAGGATCCTCATAATATTTCTTTCAATAATGTGTGTATAATCTGTACTCATGTTTTGCAATACATCAATTTGTACTCCTTTTTCTACATCTACATGTTTAGCTGTGCTTCTTGAAATTTTTATGGAAGTAGAAAGGTATTTTTGTTGGGATAAAAACGTTATCTGAATATATATACATTTAAATATTGGTAAGAATTTGTATTTCAACTTCCTTTGCTCCTTCTATTTCCATTAACTGAGTTAATAGAAATGACACAATTCATGAAATTAATGACTTAGGAAAACCATTAACATGTTAAAAATATGACTTTTTGTGACAGACGAGTCCGAACGGAGAAGACTTATCCCTTTCCAAAATATAATTTTCTGTAGGGCTGTTAAAAATCCTGATGGCACAACATCTGTAAGTTGATTTATATGTTGTTATGATCAATTTAACACACAAGCATGCATGATCATGAAACACTGATCAACTCTTCATCTATCAATTAGAAGTGCAGCTGGAGTTTGCAGGAAAGAACTTAGATTGTTTGCACCAATATCCATGTATTGATATATTTTCCATTTTCACTCATGAGAAGAATGCTTGATCTAATATCCAAACCTCGTTTGTTTGTACTTTCATGCTTGGTCTGTAACATTATGTTTCATCTCTCATGGGATTAAGTTGTTGAGGTTTCTTTTCAAATGTATTTGTTGATTTATGAGCATAGAGAGTGCATGCATGGTGGACAACTCTTGCAGGGTACGTACATTTGTTTTTGGAAAACACGTCAGAATAGCACGAAAAAGGTTCACATGCCCACATTGTAGAATCAGCCTTTACTTTTAAAACCTTTATGTACAACTTGCATTGAAATGTCAAGAAACAAAAACACGTACCAACAATGTACAGTCTTATATAAACTAGTTCATTGGACACAAGAGTAATGATATGCTAGGTTAGTAACAAATCTTTCTACTTTATTGCTATTATGTTTTCTCTTCTTCAGCACAACTACTATTACAAACAGTTGGTAGTCTACACTTACACGATGGATGATCTCAACTTCAATTGTGTGCTTCAATCGGGCTCCGAAAAGGAAGAATAAGTCCATGATGAGGAGTTTTTTAGCCAACTGGAAGATGATGTCACGACATGGGTCACGTATTATTGAATTACAGTAAGCTGCGAGTAACTACTATCGTAAACAATGATATCGTATCCGATGATTTCATTGTTCAGGTAATGTCCATATGTTTAGGATTGAAGCAATGGAAGAGAGCAACCAAATGTGCTATCAAGAATTTCGAATGTACCCACAACAACTACGACATTTTGCACCTATTCTACACGACAAATAAGGCTTACGCAGTAGCGAGCAAGTCGATATCTATGAACAAGTCGGAATGTTCTTGTGCATATTAGCACATGGAAAGGTATACTAGCAAGTGACAACGATTTTTAATCATTCGTTGCAAACAGTTCAAGGACGTTCTCCGTGCCGTCGTCGCGTTATCGGCACGTCTCATACAACCAAGACCAAACTAAAATGAGGACGAAGAGCCCCACAGGCCAAACCTACCAAGCATCACTTGTTTTAGGATTGCATTGGTGCTATTGAAAGAATATATGTGAAAGCTGTGCTACCGCGTCACGAGCGGGTGGATCTCATTGGCCGAAAATGAGTGCCGATGCAAAATGTGTTGGCCGTATGTGATTTTAGTTTGTGCTTCACGTTCGAGCCTGTCGGCACTACCGGCAATAATCACGACATTCAAATATTTGCTCATACGATATATAGTTCAAAAATTCATTTTTCATTACCAGC
>CAIGRF010413796.1:10838-31548 GCA_903798235.1 Fraxinus ornus
TAGATTTTATAACCACCAATCCTATTGAAAATTTGACATTCTTCTTTGAATAATTGAGAGGTTAGAGCACATTACAAGCAACAATTAAGAAAATATCAATCTTATTAAGAGCTTGTTCGGTATAGATTTTAATCCGATTAAAATTGAAAATATAGCCGTTATTGGGTCTCAATCGTCTAGTAAAAGTCAACAATAACAGCTAGTTTTTCAATTTTAATTCAATTTTAATCTTTATCAATCTACTATTCTAGAATATATTTTTTCAAAATAATGTGGCTCAAACACACCCTAAGTATTACTACATATTAACAACAATACAAACTTAAAGTTGTAATAGTAACTATACAAAGTTTAAATTAAGCCCTCGTTTGGTCTTCATTATTTTAAAAATATATTTTTCTCTTTTTTATTTGCAACAATATATTATTTAATAAAATAATATTACACGCGAACTCAAAAAAAATCTTATTTTTTGGCCACACATTCATCGTCAAAATATTATTTCAAAATGCATTTTGGACAAAAAAAAAATAGGGTTCTTCAAAAGTATTGAAATCTAAATCAATTAATTTCTAAGCAACTTAGCCCCAGTTTGATTACCATTATTTTCCAACTCTTTTTTCTATATACTCATTTTCAACCACACATTCGTACAATAAAATATTCTGTAAGTAAATTCAGAAAAAATCCTAATTTTTAACCACACATTTTTCTGAAAATCACTATTCAAAAAATGATTTTCTCATTTAATAGTTGTCTAATATCGGCAAATTGGTTCAAAATCAAAATATTGACAGGTCTATGCGGACTCAAACTAACTATTCAATTCGATTTTACTAGTTGACGGTTTTTTGTCCTACCCAAATTTTACCTTACTTTTAAAATAAGTAATTTATACTTATTTTAAATTTAAGTGGATATAAAATCATTACTTTTTAAACTTATAGGTAACCTTTTTAAGCCTAGCGAGACGTGTTAATCCAACATTTGCAGTTTCAACATTTAGGTGTTTTAACACAAAAATACCTGTTATACATCACAATTTACATAATATTTAATTATTGATAAGGTATCAAAAGAAAGTGGGAGGATTTTTATTTTATTTTATTTTTGATTTATGGGATTTTAACACAATCAAATTTCGCCACATCATCTGTTATAAACAAATCTTTAAGTGGTTATGTTAGTATAAAACAATTATTAAATTAAATCAATATTACTATGTACTATTCTTTTTATCTTTTACTCAATAGAATGTCTTTATTAAATTAATTTTGTATTCAGCTTAAATTCACCTCCAACCTTGCATTTACACAGTTGACAGTGCTAATCTTTTTAATGAAAACTAATCACCTTCACCATAATACTACGGCCCTATCTATAGCCATTATTTGGGATTTTAATATTTTGAATAGTTAATTTTAGAAAAATGTGTGATTAAAAAAGTAAGGAAAAAATTTAAATTTACATACATAATATTTTATTGGGAATGTGTGATTGAAAATGAATATGTAGAAAAAAATAGTTTTAAAATAAAAGAAATCAATCGGGGCTATAATACAATGCATGATAATTCATACTACTGCATAATCGATACACAAAGAGTTTGTGCATCTGAGACGTGAACCCCGGATGACAACCTCCTCATGAGACCCTTGTAAGGGGGCTATCATCCGAAGTGTGTACCCTGAATAACAACCTCCTCACGAGACCCTTGTAAGGGGGCTGTTATCCGAAGTGTGAACCTCGGATTTACAACCAACAAATATTATACACAAAACGCAGCCTTGAATTGAGTACACAATAAAAAATATTTTGTGGCATTTCTATTTATATATTTATCAAAAGTGGGGCTGACTCAATGACACTTTAAATATTATTTTTTGAAAGATTAAAATTAATTATTAATTATTAGGGGTAAAAAGGAGAAGAAATAGTGCTAGTAATTTTGCTAGGAGAGTGATTATGTAGACCTATTTGACTCCCATTTTAAAAAATTCAATAAACTCATTTTTAACCACATATTTTATAAAATTCACAGTTTTATCAACTTTTCAATCACATGTTTCATTAATTTTTATCAAAATTTATTAAAAACCTAACTTTTAATCTAATCAAATGAGAACATAGATTGTAGAGATGCCCAAGCCAAGTACACACGTGCGTACAAGCCTATCTCCTAGTCATGAAGCATTGCTACCCACTTATATTGTGAGAATCAGATATCATAAGTGGGAGTTCATCTCATAAAAAGTAATGCTATTTAGCATCATTGTTAATGTGACATTTCATTGAGTCTATCATTTAACGTTACCTAAAGTTGCATTGTAACACCAGTGATGCTAAATATCATTATTCTTTCAGGTCAAATTTCTTTGTTTTGTCCCCCAATCTATTGATAATAGTAACAATCCGGTCCTCAACCTACAAAATAAAGTAAATTAGTTTCTCAATCTTTCAAATAAGTGCACTGATAGTCCATAAGCCCTGGTTTAAAATACGTGCACCTTTAGTCCTGGCTCCAACATTGTCATCCCCAATTTCCCCATGTTCTACCCCATGCACGAGCTGCATTTCTAGCTCAACCATATATAATCTCATCAGAACCACTTATCAACAACTTTGTCAATATATTTAAAGGCCTAACTACCATTGAAATTATCTCAATAAAATATTAGAGAAAATGTATCCAAAATATTAGCTGCAAAAGGTAAATAATAAAACAAAGAGAATTTCTTAACTGTGTCTTAACATTCAAATAAATCGGCGTCTTTAGTTAAAAGTTTTATTTGTCGTCTTAAACATTAATATCCAATTACAGATAGCTTGATTTTTTGTATGGTGAATTTCTGCACTCAGAACTTATAATCTGACATGAAAGAATAAAATTCTCAATCTTCTAGAAATTTTTATTTGCAAAAAACAAAAACAAAGGAAAAAAAGAGGTGAACACCAGAATAAGGGAATTAACTCATGACAGGAGTTGTTTCTAACATTCAGAAAATGCATCAAATAAGCAAAGCTTAAACTTACATCGACTGCTGGAGAAAGGGAAAAATGAAACAAGCAACAGATATAAGATCGATGTTCCTAGGACGACTAGATCAGTAGGAACTCACATTCATTACACATTCAGTAGGAACTCACGTTCATTACACATTCTGAAGCCATGTAAGTTAAAATCAACGAGTAGCTCAAAATCCTTGCTCCTGCTTTGGAGCTTTCACAGAAAATGTAGGGTTGGTCGGTGTCTGCAAAAATAACCAGCAAGATACACAAAGTTAAGTTTCAATTTCCAAGAGCATGTCAATTTTATTATCCATAATAACATCCAGAATTTGTTCCCACAGCACTAATGTTCAAGTATAAGCCAAAAAAGGTCAGTCCAAAAAATAAGAATGGAGATCAAAATTAAAAAGTAGAACGATCTGACAAACAAATTCCTGGTGTAGTTTTGATCCCAAAATATAACACCAACTTCTCAATACAATAGAATAATAAAGGTTAAGACTTGCATAATGCAAACTTAGCCCAAAAGTATACAAATAGGTACTTTGTAGTGAACATTAGGTTTTAAAAAAGTTCCTCGCCGCTCCATAAACTTTCAAGCATTATCAATGGAATCATCTAACGATGCACAGACTGTCATCTTAGACTGCATCCCTTTCATTTTCAAATTGGATAGTAGCTTGATAAAAAAAAATCCATATTTTTGTGGGTGGGGAGAAAGAACCTTGTAAAAGTAATTTCAATAGTCAGGATATGTCTGGTCTTACCTTGGATTGGAGACCAATTATAGTTGATTTCAACAGCTGATCCCCCACCATCAATCTCAACTTTCTAATAAACTCATCTCGCGTGATTTTCTTGATCTATTGTAGTGCCAAACAAGAGGGATCAAAAAATAATCGAAATACAAAGAAGAGAGAAATGAAACAGAAGCCATGGTCACAGATTCTTTGGCATACCCTGAACAAGGCATATTGAGAATGCACCAATTTCATCTCCATAGGAGAAATTTTATTAGAAATAGCTTCAAATAACATAGCAAAAGGCATCCAAGGTGATTTAGGAGCCTTGGAGGTAGTCAACCCAATGCTAGGGGCCTCTTGCGGAAATTTGTTCATGAATTCATGTGTGTCACAATTTCTCCCCTGATAAAATTGAAATTATTAACAAAACACGTAGTTAAAGAAAATATCAAGCAAATTTATCATTTTTATTCATGAACAATGATTTTCCAATTGAAGGCCAACTTTTATAAGAGATACAAGATTTCCAAATTAGAATAAAAAGGGAAAAAAGGTGGGGTAGAGTTTGGCAAATCAACAAGAGCATGAAAGAATGACTTGTAAGAAAGAACACGCCGAGAAATCCAATATCCACAACCTTTTCTCAAAACGAGAAAGTCTCAAATAAACATGCTCGAGAATAGTCAATAAAGAGACCAAATCTAAAATTTAACTATCCCACGAGTTACAACTGAACTTTTATACTTTCAATTCATTGTCCCATTTTAGGGAAGTGGACAAATAAAATTTACAGGGACAGTGTTTAACAACGAAAATTTATACAATCTATGAAATGAAAACCAATTTAACTTTCCTGAGTTCCTCATAGAAACAAATCCTATTTCTGATTCTGTGGCACCCACATCGCATTTGTGGAGAAAATCCATGAACATGAAGAAACTTGCATTACAGAAGTAGAACAAATTTCTGTTATGGAAGATTGGAAACAGTAATCCCACAGTCCCATTCTCAAGCAGCGGATTTCTATTATGAAGAAAACTTACTTTCTCCACATATTTCCATGGCCATAACTGTGTATATTAGGATGCCCCAAAATAAGAGTGACTTTATTGTATGCCTTTTTTTCCAGTGATACCCGTTGTTATTTTTCTTAAAATATAATAGGTCCCATATTTCATCGAAGGACGTTAGTTTTCGATCAAGGAACACGTCGCAAATATAGACGAGCTTTTTGCATCAGTGATGCATGTCTTCAAATGCTTGAATTGGACCACTTGACTTAATGTTATGATGATTGAGACCTCCAAATTGAAGGTAGCTGTTCACTACCCGACAATGGTAAAGTAGCCAAAAGTCATTTGGAAAATTAGAGAGCATTACCCATTCATCTGGAGATGAATCTAGCAGTAACTGGCCCTGTGGTCCCTGACTCGTGATTCCAGACATATCAAGCCTGCTCCCCTCGCCAACCGAAGGTCCTGCAGAAATATGGAGAAAGTTCATCATCGAGCACACACATTCTTTGACATACAGTTAGCAAGCAGATAAATCAACCGACTTACATAAACAGATAGGGTTTGTGCTCATGTAATGTTCAAAAAAATTCATCATTCCTCATAATGTAAGCACATTAATAATGCCACAATCCATGCCCAAAAGGGGAAGATCATATCAGCTAAACTTTCGTATGGGTGCTAGGTGTAGGGTCAGAAAAATAGAACCTTTGCGCTTCGGAAACAAGCATAGGGTAAAAATATTTATATTTTTGAACCATTTTTGTTCATTTTTACGGTCAACAGTTGTCCAATGTAATGTACACTTATCAAAATGCACATTCAAGTACATATGAAATAGTTAATTCAAACTCCTCAATGAATGTAAGACCCAAACAAGTATCCGAACTATTGTCCAGGTACCAAATGTTTGGCGTAGTACTATATGGTAGCAATTAGCAATATAGATGTAAGGTAAACATCCTTCCCTACTAAAGAAGTAAATTTCAGCTGTAACAACATCCGGACGTAGGTCCATAAAAACTGAAACTCAATGAAGTATTATAATATTCACTTCTATATTGTTCTTTTGAACAATTTTGGCTCCCCCTCTGGTGGGTGTTTAAGTAATCACCAAAAACTAAGTCATAGGGCATTCTTTTAACAGTGCCAGCCCAAACAAAACACAACTTTTACACTACATGGATGTATCAGGTTCCTTCTTTAAAATATATAATAAGTCAAAAATATTTTGAAGACATGCAATTTTCATTTTTCATACTGGTAGTAAGACATTTGAAATAGAATCCAGATCCTTGATTCTTGAAGTTCTAGACATGAAGCCATTGGTTAGAAGCAAAACTATCATCTCTCATTAGGGATAAAAATCGACTAATAAATTTGACCAAATGTTGTAAATCAACAGTATATTTATGTAACTGGAGGACAAATAACAATTGTTTCTCCTGTATCCACATAAATAAGACCAAGAGTAACATGCCAAAAGTGTCACATTAAACGACGAACCCTATACAGAGAATGTTAGTCAAAATACTTACTTAAATGAGGAACCCTTTACAGAGAATGTTAGTCAAAATACTTGATACATACATGTACTTGGGAATTGAATTGAAGAAAGCAACATAATGGCACACCAGAAATACCTTCGGCACCAGGAGATACCCTGAAGCTAATAACATATTCTGGATAGATGTGTGTGTTCAAATTCACATTCCAAATAATATAATGACTCGGATTTTTCAAATCATCAACACCATTGTCGTATATTTCGTCGCTAGGATGCCATTGTTGAGATCCGGGATGCAAAAGTTCCGTATTTCCTAATATGACGCGACAAAGCACCATATGTTGCACTCCATTTTCGTCAACATCACAATAACTTGCACTGATACAAGCAAAAGATGAATACTTCTACGAAAGAACACTATTAGCAAATATCAACAAAGAAGCAAGATGCAGTCCCTCTACTATCATGATATTGATAGTTCAATGCATACGAACAAATACCTAATTAATTATTAACAGCAACCAGAAATATTATTATCTAAATTATTAAGGTTGTATGTACCATATATATGAGTATACAACTTTGCCTGAAGATTATCCAAAATATAAGAATTTTATTCAAACCTGGCATAGGCACTATTTACAGCAGTAAGGTGAGCTCCATGACCATATTTGGTCGTAAATTCAGGTCCCCCACGCCCAAAACCGTACATCGTAATGCTAGGAATTGTATGTTTGGAAGAAGCAAACCAAGCATACTGAACATTTGGGTTCCCGCGATACATTTGTGTGATTTCAACCTGCTTCTCGAACAGTTCCAAACGGTTTTGCAACATTTTACTAAAGCATTTGCTAATTTCAACAATTTCCACTTTTCCAAGTGGACTCATACCCATGAGAAACATGCTTCTTACAGCATCTGAATCCATAGTTTTAAATGCAGGTTTGAATTTAGAAGAAATTTCTTCTCCAATCAGTTTGTTTTCGTCGAAACCCTGTCCTCTTTGTTCATCAGATATTTGTTTATCTTTGTGATCACCGGAAACTTCAGAGTTATTTTGGAGATGTATTTGGTTAATTTTCACCTTCTTTGCACTGACATTTGATTCTTCCACACATTCCTCCATATTACAATTATTCAGTCCATTAACTCCTATCTCAAGATGCAAATTTATTTCAAAAGCTCCATTTTGGTTGTCACCAACAAATTCTTCGTCTCTTTTAGTCTCAGTTAAACAGGTATCATGCATTTCAACATTGGCAGAATATATCTCTGGAAAGAAACATCTATTGGCTTCATCGATCCATGCAATAGGCTTTTGTAAACCTGTTTCCAAATCTACTTTAACCATATGCAGAACATCTAGTATTATATGAGAATCGCTAAGCTGTACCTCTATTGCAGCCTTCTTTGCCAGAAAATCTTCTTTTACAGCATCAATAACATCCTGAGGAAAATTATTCCATTCGCCATTCTGATAAAAGAGAAGGCGTTTTGGCGGTCCACTTTTCATAAAGTTTGAGTAATTTTTTTGTAGAGATTTCCGAAAGTGTGAGTCAAACTTTGTTTGGCAGTCATCCGTTCTTTTCCTCTTGCCAAGCTTGTTAACAATTGAGTTGGACTGCACGCCAGATCCAATCCTATGTGCCCGATTTTTCTTCGAGCCAACAACAATCTTACGACCATTACCTAATACTAGATTAACTGACTTTGATTCCATCTATCTACAAGAATAAAATCTATTTACAAACCCGGTTTCAAAAAGATAACTAATGGAGTAAAGTATAAACACTGAAGAATATATCGTGGGGAAACACTTCCATGGAGAGAAAACTGCAAATCCTGTCAAGGCAAAAAATCAAATAACAAAATTAGTTTCCGGAAGGCATCTAGAAAGCATCATTTTCGTGTGTACATCAAATTTCCCTTCAATCAGAAACTTCCGACCTTTTGTCAACCATGCATATCTTGACAACTAATGACACTAGATAGATAAGAACAAACAGCAGAGAAAATATCAGACAAACGATTCCAACTAAGGTTTTCCACCAAAAAGAAAAGAGGGAAAGTTGACTCTCACAATTAATAAGCAAAAAATACTAATTAGATCATTGGCCTCGGAAAGTTAATGAAATGATAAAGAAGTAAACACAGATAGCTATATAGAAGATAGATCCAGTAGGTTTAAGTGATGATGTTAGGTATATCCTGTATGATAAAGAACAAGGAAATGCCGAACTTTCAGTATAAAAGATAAAAGCAACCATGTATCAAATAACTTGGCAGTGTTACTTACCATATTCTCCAATGAGTGGCCATATCTGTACAAGCTCCTTTGCGCCATAACAGTGATGCAAACTCGACTAATTATTTCCCTTTCTCTGTGACTACGAACTAACTAACAGCTAACAGCACCGATACATTTACAATCCTCTAAAAGGTAAAATATTGTCAGTATGTAAACTTTGGATAAATCAATTAATTAAATGAAAAATCAAAGAGATAAACATACAGAGATGACACTCGTATAAATAGACATAAAAAATTATCCCACCGTTCAGAATAAACAGTCCATAAATCTGGCAACATGAAGAACCAAAATCCTGGTCCGTATTTACTTACATAGTAGGAGTTTTCCACTCTGGAGTGCAGAATGGCACAAATTCAAAATATTCAACTTCAGCAGAGTTGACTCTTATCTCAAAACGAGAAAAGGAACTTAACTATCAAATAAAGTTCATCTACTTATTCTTCTCCTAAGAGGAACATAATTCTCTAATCTCTCTCTCTCTCTCTCTCTCTCACACACAGAAGCTCACTAGTTTATAAGATGTGAAAAATCGGCCGAATTTTAGTGCGTAAAACATTTTATAAATATAAAGCTCACAAATCCAGGTTTTTACTAGAAAAAAATTAAAGACAGCTGGTCATTTCAACCATAAAGAAACAAAACTCTGATGTACAAAAAGAAAATGAAAAATGAAAAAAACTCACAATAATTAAAAACCTCCCATAGTCAAAGCGAGACCTCAGTCAAAAAATCATCTCCAACAAGCACCTAAAGAAAGTCAAACCATCCTAGATCTACAAATAAATAAAAATGTTCAATTTCTAAAAATCATAAGCAAGTCTTCCGAGCACATAATTTCCCACTTCTAGAATCATCATAATGGTCCTAATACCAGAAATAGTTTTAAAAAATCTTGTATTTAACTTATTTGATTGTTAAATCAAATTTCAGCGTTTAAACTCATATTTAACTTAAAGAAGACAACTTTACATCAAAAATACGTGGGAGAATCGAATATAAACCCGGATCTATACAATAACTCAGAAATCAAACGCCACTACATAACACGATCTGAAAAAAAAAATTTACCTTATAAACAAAAATCCTTGCACGCGTCGATCTTGATTCTGTCGCCTGAAAGTTTTATTCTTGGAATATGAACGACCTGTGAATACTTGAGAAAACGACGACGTTAAAGCGCGGCGGAGACTAAGGCGATGGTGATGAGTTCTTGAATAATTTGATGAATTTATTTATAAATAATTTATTGGCTTATGTATTTTTTTCTGGGTCTGACTTGATTTGGTATAAATCTTCTTGCTTGAAGGAAAAGAAAGTGGAAAGAAAAGTTTAGAGAGAGAAAGTGAGAGGAAGGTGGGCATAGACCGACCACCTACAGTCGTCTGAGATTTAGGTCAGATGCGGCGTGTTTGGTTGAAGGGATTGGAAGGGTAGAAAATGCCGGATAACTTGCTTCTTTCACCTTCGGGCTTCGACCAACTTTGCTTTCTTTCTATTCCATTTGAGATGGACTTTCTTAGTCAACCAGAGATAGTCAAGAAGATTGCTTAAACTGTGTTTGAGCCACATTATTTTAGAATGCTAAACTCATGTTTGTCTATCTTTAATTCAAAACATTGTTTACTACAGTAAGATTCTCCATCACACATTTACTCAATAAAATATTTTACACACAAACCAATAAAGTTATTTTAAAATTCAACCACAAATTCTCCAAATATACTATTCACGACATCATTTCTCTCCCAATAATGGGAGACAAACAAACCTTAAATTGATGAAGAATGTGTTGCTGAAAAAGAATGAAAAGTTATTGACGTCATGTAAAATATTATTTCATTGAAAAATGTGTGATTGAAAATGAGTAAAATAACGAGAATGAAAATTTTAATGTGGCTCAAACAGGGCTTAATTAAACATCATCTGATGGTGTCAGAATGATTGATCGCTTCAAACTTTGTTAGAAAGCCTTATCCTTTCGTTATCACCATTTAAGTCTTTTTAAATACAAACATGATAAGTTTTGTTTACTTTTTATTCGAGTCGGGATCTATTTCGACCAAATCAATTAACGAACATACGACGATTGGTTAGGCTTAAGAGTGAGGGGAAGATAGCATGATGAAATTGTCAAATGACCAAATTTCTCATATTACCGAATTAGTTCGAGTCTCTCTCAATGATATAATGAGAGGTGCATATGAAAAGGAATAGTAGAAAATTGATAAGAGAATGACGTGGGGACATTAATTTTTTGTAAAAGGGTTGTTGATATCATGTTGTCAAATAATGAGTTCCATGCTTGAGACTAAAATGTGAAAGCGTGACAAAGGACGGTGGTTGTGATGTAAATTAGTTGCTAGAGTGGAGCCCACTTGGAAATAATTGAGCATCGACATCTTTCAACTTGATTGGATTCTTGATTTTTATGCAGATGCCTTGACACCTTAACCAACCATTCAATATTGAGACTAAAAAATAAAAATAACAAATATTCCACCCATAAACTCATTAACCACTGAAGAAATTTAGCTCATGGTTGAGACACATTGTTTAAAAAAAAAATTTCCTAATTTTGTTTTGATAGTATATTTTTCAATAAATAATTTTAAAAAAGTTATTTTAAATTTCAACCATAAATTCTCCAAAATATATTATTCACTACATCATTTCTCTCCCAATAATGGGAAACAAACAAACCTTAAATTGATGAAGAATGTGTTGCAGAAAAAGAATGAAAAGTTATTGACGTCGTGTAAAATATTATTTCATTGAAAAATGTGTGATTGAAAATGAGTAAAAGAACGAGAATGAGAATTTTAATGTAGCTCAAACAGGGCTTAATTAAACATCATCTGATGGTGTCAGAATGATTGATCGCTTCGAACTTTGTTAGAAAGCCTTATCCTTTCATTATCACCATTTAAGTCTTTTTAAATACAAACATGATAAGTTTTGTTTACTTTTTATTCGAGTCGGGATCTATTTCGACCAAATTAATTAACGAACATACGACGATTGGTTAGGCTTAAGAGTGAGGGGAAGATAGCATGATGAAATTGTCAAATGACGAAATTTCTCATATTACCGAATTAGTTCGAGTCTCTCTCAATGATATAATGAGAGGTGCATAGGAAAAGGAATAGTAGAAAATTGATAAGAGAATGACATGGGGACATTATTTTTTGTAAGAGGGTTGTTGATATCATGTTGTCAAATAATGAGTTCCATGCTTGAGACTAAAATGTGAAAGCGTGACAAAGGACGGTGGTTGTGATGTAAAATAGTTGCTAGAGTGGAGCCCACTTGGAAATAATTGAGCATCGACATCTTTCAACTTAATTGGATTCTTGATTTTTATGCAGATGCCTTGACACCTTTACCAACCATTCAATATTGAGACTAAAAAATAAAAATAACAAATATTCCACCCATAAACTCATTAACCACTGAAGAAATTTAGCTCATGGTTGAGACACATTGTTTAAAATTTATTTTTTCTAATTTTGTTTTGATAGTGTATTTTTCAATAAATAATTTTAAACATACATTTAGATTTTATTTTGACTTTTTAATCATACGCTATTAAAAAATTATTTTTTACAAAATCCATTCTTTGAAAAATGGGATTCAAGAGTCTTAATAGTATTGGTTTATAGACCATCTCATTATGCTAATCAATTTCTGTTCTCAAATGTTTCGTATTCAATCCATCAAGAATGGAATAATAAGATTAGAAAAAAAATACTTGTTTCCTTTTACTATTATTCAATATATTAATGTGAGGTACTAAATAAAAATTTCACTTGTCATATTAATGTGAAATAATAAATGCTACCTACACTCTAACAGCGAACTTCTGGAACACTAATGAGACGCATTTGCATAGTGTAGTTAGCTATGTAATAGCGTGGAATGATGTTGGTCATTGTCGAGGCATCACCAACTAAATCTTATTTAGTAATGCTGCTAATTGAAATGTGAAAGATAAATGTCGAGTTTCGTAGTTTACTTAAGGTATATTAGAACACATTTGCTAAGCTCAAACTTCATGAAAGATTTTTCATGCATAAGTAGTGCTACAAAATAAAACAAAGTTACAAGTCAAAAGCATCATGAAGTTCTTGTAATCGGTGCTGCAAAATAAAATAAAGTTGTACGAAGGTGGCTGCGGTAGAATCATTTAGATGGAGATGGCAAAACGAGCAAATCAAGCTTTTAGATTGTCACATTGATGTTGTCTTTCAAATACACACGACGATGATTAGTCGAGTTTTCCTTTCGTTATAACTTGATCATTTTCTTAGTCGGGGGTAGTAAATTTTGTCTCAACTTTTATGGTGGGAAGTATTGGTTCACTTGAAGTTTGGAACGACGATCGTTTTGCAGATGGTGGTGACAGTTCGTGATTATCATAATTTTTGTTTACCTCTACGAGGCATAGGAATCCTATATTTCTCACTTGGTCGTTCTGTTCCATTAGTAATAGTAGAGAATGCATTGAGGACAACTATAATTTCATACTTGTACTTAGTGGTGTTTGGCTTCAATTGTGTGACCTTGACATAAAAAAATGTATTCTTCTGCAAGATCCATTTGAATGAATTCATCAATGTTCGGATCACTTCCCTATTGAAAGTGAGGATTGAAAAATTACTATTACTATGCATGAGTGATTAAATGTGACATGGGTAGGGCATGATATACGCACTCACTAATTTAGAATGCTTCGTTAAAGTCTCAGCATTATACTTCAATAATGTCTTAGCGGGTTTGCCAATCACACTTGCAATTAAGATTCAACTTGCATATTCTAATTGCACATTATCATCTGCCCTATGATAATGAAGACTGATTTCATTGTCGTTAAGAAGAAATATTGAAATGGAAAAACAGACGTCAAGTTAACAAGACATCTTTACAAGTGGTACATATTGAAAATTCAATTAAAATCTTAAGTTAAAATCAACAATTAATTTTAACTACATATTTCATAGAATCCACAACTTTTCAACCATATATTTCATCAATTTTTATTAAAATTTATTAAAATTTGACTTTTATTCTCTACCAAACAAAGGCTACGAAATGAAAGCTATCTAATTAAAAACTAAGAGTTCATTTGATTGCAAGGGTGGAAAATGGGTGGAAAGAAAATGAATTTAAGGGAAAATAATTGCCTAGAAAATGTTTTTCAGGGAATTATTAATTAAGTGTGTTTGATTGTTATAATTTTCCATCCGAAAAATTTTTAAATTTTGTGTTCGTTTGGCTTTATTTTATATGAAAATTGTCCATTAAAGTGATAATTTTTTCACAATTGGTTATAAAAGTTGTTTCCATTGCAAAAAGAAAAAAAAAGAAAAAAAAAGTTCCTAAAAAATCATTTTTTTTTTATCAAAGTTCAGTGTTCGTTCGGTTTTGTTTTACATGGAAATTGTTCATTAAAGTGAATGTTTTTCTTATAATTGGTTATAGAATTTGTTTCCATTGTAAAAAATAATATAAAAAAGAAGAAGATGGAATTCCATTTTCCCACTTTTGAATTCAAGCAAATCCTTGAAAATGTAAGAGAAAAGTTCATATCCAAGGTGTATTATTTACCTCAATTCAAAAATAAGGTAAATAGTTTGAAAATTCAAAAATCATGTATGAATTTAATTAATTAAAAATATTTATTAAATACAGATAATAAAGTCACAGTTTGTGATTAAAGGTCATATATTCATAATTATAAGTTATATATTTATTTATTGGTCACATATGGTCAAATTAATTCGTCAAGGGTTATTTCGTAGTCACATATCAAAAATTTTGTAGGTCACATATTATTTCGAAGTCACATTTTATATATGGGTCACGTAAGTTACAGTTTATTGGTCAAAAATTACTTTTAGTTACAGACATCTAATATTTAGTCACAAATCAACCAAATAATTAGTTACATACGCCTAATTGTTGGTCACAGACACCCCACCATCGCACCGTAACCGCCATATCCACCACCATCACCACAACCAACCACCGTACACCATTATCGCTAGACTCACCGCCACCTGCACCAACCACCGCTTCACATCGCTGCGCTACCAGATCCACCACAACAAAATCGTTCTAAGCATAGATACTGGAATAATCATAACGAATTGAACGTTCATCAACATCTATCTATGTTTCAATTCAAATATGAACAATGAGAATATTTGGTAACAAAACTGATTTACGAATGGGGAAAAAATTCAACTCAGAAGCGAATGAGAGAGAGATTCAGATTACAACAACTCGTCGTCGCAACAGCGGTCCGACGATTGGGTTACAGCAGCGGGCGAGGCGGCGGCGGCGTCGATTTCAAATCGGGTTTGAGAGAGAAGACGAAGATGAGTTAGGGTTTGGGTTTGGGTTTGGGTGAAAGGAAAATTAATTTAGGTTTATAATTAGCCACCGTTCGAGCCACATTTTTAAAAAATGCGAATGAAAAATATAGTCGTTATTGAGGCCTATATAAGATATATAAAATTTGAATTTAAATGTTGATGTGATGGATAACGGTCATATTTTTAATTTTAATGAGAAAAATAGATGGCTCAAACATGGCCTTATTGATACCTGATTTATGAATAATGAAAGTTTCCACCTGAATTTTGAATTGTATTCTTTAAACCCTTGCTTTTGTGTAATTTCCTCAAAATGTAACCGTGTGAAGCCCATGTGGAAAATCAATTCCCAAGAAAATCGTTGCGATCAAACAAGCAAATTGGTGGAAGATGGAATTTGAATTCCTAGTTCAATGGAAAAAGTTGCTTATCAAACAGAACCTAAATTATTTAAGAGTTGCAATCTTGTACATCTAACTCAAGTACTATAATTACACGTTATATTCTTGTTCTCTTGATCTAACCATTTTCATTCATTCTTTTCTACTTGTAAAACTCACGAATCATAGAGGTGATATTCTCGAAACGAAGAAACAAGAATATTTTTACGTTGGAACTAAAAGATGTCAAAATAATCGGGTAGGTTCATAGTGAGTTCTTGCATGACTCGGAAGGNAATGGTGGGAAAATGGAATTCAAGCAAATCCTTGAAAATGTAACCGTGTGAAACCCATGTGGAAAACCAATTCCCAAGAAAATTGTTGCCATCAAACAAGCAAATCGGTGGAAGATGGAATTTGAATTCCTAGTTCAATGGAAAAAGTTGCTTATCAAACAGAACCTAAATTATTTAAGAGTTGCAATCTTGTACATCTAACTAAGTAGTATAATTACACGTTATATTCTTGTTCTCTTGCTCTAACCATTTTCATTCATTCTTTTCTACTTGTAAAACTCACGAATCATAGAGGTAATAGTCTCGAAACGAAGAAACAAGAATATTTTTACGTTGGAACTAAAAGATGTCAAAATAATCGGGTAGGTTCATAGTGAGTTCTTGCATGACTCGGAAGGGACCGAGCTGGAATTTTAAGGAGGGTTTTTAGACTCTGGAATTAAGTCCATAGAGGTACAGAGTGATATAAGGAAGCAAGAAAATGGGGAAGGGAGACCTATGGGACGATTCTGCTCTCATCAACGCCTTCGAGGACGCAATTTCCGAATACAAGGTTCCTCTGACTCTCTCTCTCTCTCTCTCTCTCTCTACACACACATAGACATAAATACATTCTTATACACGTATTGTACTTTATATGCTAACATGTTTTTTGTAGACGATGCACGGGGTGGGAGGTCGAAATGGGTCTGCTGAGGGAGGAAAACTCGTTACTAGTAATGAGGAAATTTTTGAAATTGTTAGCAAGAGCAGTGAAGTTAGCTCCTCCGTTGGGTAATGTTTTAGTTCTTCAAATTTTGGATGAAGTTTAAAATTTACGTGCAAGCTTTAATGTCGCAAGTGATTAAGGAAAATTGTAATTCGAATTATTTTGTGGGAGGCATTACTAATTCATTTGTACGCAGAAGGAGAAAAAAGTAAAATGTGGATTGTGCTGGGAGGTACATATTTGATGTTCTTCATAAAATAAAATTTATTTATGAATTGTATCAACCAATTGTTGAGAGTTTGAAATTGGAATTTAGATATAATCAGCTCATTCAAAATTGAACATAATTTGATTTTTATAAGATCTTGAAGCCCTAACTCCATGCATTGAGGGGATGCGGTTGATAATGGGATCAGGGAAAGATACATGTCGAAGATAATGTGATTTTTATTGTTTTGGTATTATTTCCAATAGCTAAGCCCAAAATTCTACAGTTATTGTTTCGGTAAAAACATTAAGGTTTTGCAACAAACTTTTCTCTGCTTCTTGGCCTCCATTCGACAATGCCAGCAAGAAAGGGTAGCATATTCTCTGGGTCCACCGGATGCTTACGTAATTGGGAACTTTTTTGAAATGTCCGAATGTATTCTCTTTATATTGAAAATTACGACTTACCTGGAAGGTTCCCTAGGAACGTATTTTATACTTCAAACTTCCTTATGTGGCTGGATTTATATGCTGCCCAAGGCATTGACTGAGATAAGGTGCACTCTGCTTGTAATCATCTTTTTCCCTTATCTTTTCGACTGAAAGTACTTATCTCCACCCTTCATGTCGAGCAGTTGATCTAGAATTCTAGTTCTTGTTCACAATAGGCTGTGGGATGGACTATTCCTAGAGCCCTCCCTCAATGCAGGTATCTTGGCTTGTCTTCAAATAGAGTTTCCGAGGACTTAGGATGGGCTTTGAGTATGTATTGATTAAGGTGGGATGATATTTTTTATCCATGTCCGGAACAAACACGTAGAGTTTTTCTTTTGGGAAGATGTGGTGCTTAAAATTGAATTTGAAGCCCTGATGCAACGCGAATAGGGAGTCAGGAAGTAGCAGTTTTTATAGAGCATGAACCAAGGTTAAACTAGAAAAAAAGTATTTTTGTACTGTTTTGTGCACCATGATCACCTTGATATATTTCACATTAGGCTTGAAAGTAATTTACTTACTTTCCACATCTAAAGAGGCAAAGTGAGACACTCTTTATATCTTATGTAGTTTAAAGAGTAAGAAATAGAAGAATATTTGAAGACACTGGAGATATAAATTCAAGGTTAGAAGGGATTTGTCGGAAGCCTGTGTTTTTAGGACCCTAAGGAGTTGTTCATCTTGTTTGGATCTATTGAAAATTCTTCCAGACTATACCGACTTTTTATCCCTGTACATGCAACACTCACCTCGGTATTTTCTAAGTATTTCTTCATTTCCATCACAATGGCCCATCAATATAATTTCTTTTAGTACCCTATGTAACTTTTCTCTACATGTGAAATCCAGCGAAAACTGGCACTACCTTGAGCAGTTTAATACTTGATAAGTGCTTTTTCACGTAAATTTCTTAGATGCTAATTTGACAGTGAAATGATGTATGAGCTTTAAAATCATTATCTACCTGCTTATCTTTTTATTTCTTTTGCATCTGTGAAGACGTTTGGAGGCAGATAATGGCGAGAACACCGCATTAAATGCCACTGCAGAAATTGGAGAGACTAGCAAACTTTCACCAATTGAGGAACATCCTTCTGTGGAGTCAGATTTTCCTGAAAAACATATAGTTTCATCCACTGTGCAAAACAGTAACCTTACACCTGCCAAACAAAATTCTGCGGTGGAGTCAGGTTCTCCAAAGAAAATTTTAGGTTCATCCAATGCGCAAAATCTTCAAGATGAGGCCACATGGTACTCACAAAGTCCAGAAGACTACAACCAGTTACTGAACAAATATTACGAGCTTGAGAGTCAGAGGCAGAATATTCTCCATCAACTTAATCAATTCAGCAATTGGAGCTATGAGCATCCTGTTTCTAGTACATTCACTCCTGAATATAATCAAGCATCTGTTGCCCAATCTTCTTACCAAACAGTTAACTGTTACTGTCCATATGGCTGTCAAAGTTTGGTGGCCTGCTGCTCTTCGTTACCAATTCATTGTTCAGATGGTGCTTGTGTTGATAAAAATTGTGATACTTCTAGAGGTGGTTGTAATGGGATTTCAGCATCTCAGGAAGATAGCGGTTTTGTTAAAACGGCAATGGTTGCTGCAGAAAGAGCACTTTCTTCTCTTACAAATGAAACTTCCCAGAAGGCTGATGCATCTGTAAATGGAGGTAAGACAACTTTCCTGCTCTCTTTATGTCAGCCAATAGCTCTCATTATTTGGCTTTGACATAGGGGATGTTCAAAATCACGCGATTCTAATAATGTCTTTCTGTCTCTCTTTTCCAAACCTACCCCCTCCCCCCACTTACTTTTTGATATTTTAGGTTGTCACAGAGTTTCAAGGGGGATGTGGTGGGTGGGATGTACATTGCTAAATCAATGTAATCTTCGTAGATGCACCTAAGCCCCATCTACCAAACTAGCAAAACTCGAAAAAACCTTATCACAGTGTATTTAAGCAGATAATATTAATTTTTAAAGAAAAAGACTGATGGTATAAATTCCAAGTGAAGGGTAATGGAAGAAAGAGGGTTGATCTCATGCCATTTTTGAGGATTGGGGGAAGATTAGACTATAAATAGATATTTACTCACCACACAAAATGGCTCTTTCTGTAATTTACCAGAATAGGCCACCCCAAACAAGCTCTTTTCTTGCTTATGAATTTTTCTGTGGCGCGGATGACTTTAAAGTAGCAAGAAAATTTTCCTATTTTTGTAGACTGTAGTACATAAAATTTCAAAGGTGACTTCAAAAGATATCAGCTTTGTTATTTTTATCATGTGCTTTTAACCTACATTGAACTTTCTCATTTTGCATTCTATGCAGCACATAAACTTTCTTGGATTTTTGCACTGGCTTATTTAATGAAATAATAAGTTATATTGATTAAGCACTCAGATTCAAACGTCTGAACCGAAGTAACAGCACCCTTACCAGAAATCTCCAAGTCCCGTTACTGCAGTTCAGAAATGTGGGCTTGTAGAAAGAAAAGAGAAATCAATGTGCGAGGGAAGGGTGGGTATGTGTTTAGTGTAGCCTTATCAGTACTTTCTATCCACCTTACAAGACTTGGAAAAACATGCATGCTTACAGAAGGATAAGAACACCCAATTTGCAAGGGGAGGATGGTTGCAAGTTTAGCCTTGCTGCACGACAATATAATTGGGATTCTTCAAGTGATTGATATTTAGGGCAAGAATTCAGTGTTCATGTGAATTGATAAAAGAATAATTTCAGCATACACCACTAACAAAGTTTAGCCTTGCTGTACAACAATATAATTGAGGTTCTTCAAGTGATTGATTTTTAGGGCACGAGTTCAGTGTTCACGTGAATTGATAAAAGAATAAGTTCAGCATACATCACTAACAAAGTTATGGAGACAGATCTACTATTTTAATATGCCTGCAAAGTTTATTCACTATATACCATATTTTTAATAGAGACGCTGACCCACCATGACATGCGATGCCACTAGTACTGGATTTTGAACTTCACGTTGAAAAATGAATATTTTACAAGCTTAGCGATATATGCTCATCTTTACTTTTACTGAAATTTGAGCATTCCTGTGGAAAATGAATAATTTATTAGCTTAGAAACTTAATGGGCAGTTTCACAAAAAACAAGGAAAGAAAGAAATACTTGTTTTCATTCATTAACCAACACTTCTACTGCACAAATGTGGTGCATAAGGTCTATTAGAAACGCTGCAATACGAAGTCTTTGTTTATAATGCTGCAATATGAAGTCTTAGTTTATATGTTATTTTTTCGAATGGACTGCAGGGAAGGACAGAGAGTTGCTGCCAGAAGTTAGCCATTTAATAGAAAGTACCGAGTATGGAACAGATATTGCTGTGGTTTTGAACGCGTGGTATTCTGCAGGTTTTTACACTGGAAAGTAAGTGATACCGATTCTTTTACTTGTTTCTGTCCCGATAGGAAACTAGAAATTTATTTAGAAAAAACTTAGTGAAGAGAAAAATAGAATATTTCTTCTTATTGATTTACAACTTAAAACATCAATTTATAGTACAATGAAGGGAAGGATAAAAGGAAAGAAATAAATCTACATCCTAAAAGATTACAGTATTACATATATGGAAAAAATAAATCTCCAATCATTCCTAAATTTTGTCCCAATCAATCT
>CAIGRF010413822.1:1468-52147 GCA_903798235.1 Fraxinus ornus
AAAAAAAAAAAAAAAAAAGGACATTTTTTTCTCTCTACTTCGAAAAATACTCTCTTATACTCCATTAATTGTAAGTACCTCCATTGACGATATTCTTTTGAAACGGTTAATTTTTCAAGTTGAATCTTCTCCCTTTTTATTCGGATTTGACTAATAATTAGTCGAGAGTTTTCAATTTCAGCTTGGATTTGATTGGATATAAAAAAAATTAATCTCCTGATCGGATCTGCATATCATTATTGAGATGTTTTTATAATCAACTATCGTGTAATTTTCCTAATTTTATATTAATTTAACTCGTTGATATATACGGCATTGACATGCAGGTACATTTGTACAGTATCCGTGTATGCATCTACAGCTACAGCTATATTATTTGATCGAATATATGCATGTAGATTTGGGGAAATTGTGATCTGAGATGAGATCAATTTTGAAGTTTTGTGGTTATACAGGGTTAGCTACAGTTTGATTGTGCCATTGACTTGAATCGTTGTGCAGTGCTTCTGTATATATGCATATATGCACATTTGTATGTGAAATTGAGGCCGTGAAGCATTTGGGGTGGGAAAAATTCAATTTTGGAGAACTCTATTGAGGTAGATCCAGCAGCGTTATTATGATTTTTTTTTTTCTAGTATTATAAAATGGATCCAATAATTTTCACAATTGTTTTTGGCTATTTCGATGCACAATACTGAATCGGAGTTAAGAGTTTTTAGATTACATGTAAAGTTCGTGCTTTTTGAAATATGAGTTAGAAGGGGAAGCAAGTGTGTCTATTAGGGGTTTTGAATTTCATTTTAAGGTATTAGGGTGCTAGTAGAGAGAATGGAGAATTAACTAATTGTAATCTGCAGGAGGCTGAGAATAGAGTTCAAAAAGTAGAGCCATTTTGCAAATGTCAAAGTCGTCCTCCCCTGAAAGAAGGGGCCGAAAAGCTTCATCTTCATCTCAGAAAAATAAGTAAGTGTACCCGTTAACATCTGTTGATCCATATTGTGCATTAGCTTTTAACTTGTGATCCTATGTGGTTCTCTCATCATAATTGATTGGCTGCATAACCACATAAATCAGTTTGTGTTCTTGTTTTGCTTCGTTTAATTGTGTTTTTGAAGGAAAATACATTATCTACCAAAAACTCTTATTGAACTAATTGACATGGTATTAGTGCTTGTGTGAAACTTAATGGATTATATCACTTTTAAATCTAAATGATTAATTGTTTAAAGTGTTTAGAGTAAAATATTTCTCATCCGACTAAATGATTAATTGTTTTACCACCAGTGAATCAAATGGAAGTACAGAACTGGATGATCCAGAGAGGACGACATCAAGGGTTGCTAAATTCATTGAGCAGCTACACACTGTGTCTTCTCCAGCTGAAAAAGAACTTGTCACGGCACATTTGCTGGGTATTGCTAAAGCAAGAAACGAAGCACGGGCTCTTATTGGTTCACATAGCCAAGCAATGTCATTGTTTATATCCATTCTTAGGAATGGAAGTCTTCTGGCAAAAATAAATGTTGCTGCAACGCTGGGTGTCCTATGTAAGGATGACGATTTGCGGGTGAAGGTACTTCTAGGTGGATGCATCCCACCTTTACTCTCGCTTTTGAAGTCAGATTCAACTGATGCTAGGAAGGCAGCTGCAGAGGCTTTATATGAAGTGTCCTCTGGTGGACTTTCAGATGATCATGTGGGCATGAAAATATTTATTACAGAAGGTGTAGTGCCCACCTTGTGGGAGCAGTTAAATCCGAAAAACAAGCAAGACAAAGTGGTTGAAGGATTTGTGACAGGGGCATTGAGAAATCTTTGTGGCGATAAAGAGGGGCACTGGAGAGCGACTCTTGATAGTGGTGGGGTGGATATCATAGTGGGACTACTCTTTTCTGACAATGCTGCTGCTCAATCCAATGCTGCTTCTCTCTTGGCCCGCCTGATGTTGGCTTTCCCTGATAGCATCCCAAAAATAATTGATTCGGGTGCAATCAAAGCTTTGCTCGGGCTCTTGGGTGAGCAGAAGAATGTTTCTGTGCGAGCCAGTTCTGTCGAAGCTTTGGAGGCTATTTCTTCAAAATCAACCAAAGCTAAGCAAGCAATTGTTGATGCCCAAGGCATGCCAGTACTTATTAGAGCTGTAGTTGCTCCTTCCAAAGAAGGTATGCAAGGAGAGGGAGGGCAGGCACTTCAGCAGCATGCAACAAAAACATTAGCAAATATTTGTGGTGGGATGTCTGCGTTAATACTCTATCTTGGAGAGCTTTCCCAGTCCCCAAGATTAGCTGCTCCGGTTACTGATACAATTGGAGCACTTGCATATTCTCTTATGGTCTTCAATCAGAATGTTGATGAAGAATCATTTGATGCAACAAAAATTGAGAGTATTTTAGTGAGGCTTCTAAAACCTAGAGATGATAAACTGGTTCATGAACGCCTCCTTGAAGCTATGGCCAGCCTATATGGCAATGCTCATTTATCAGATACAATCAATCAACCAGTGGCGAAAAGGGTGCTTGTTGGGCTCATAACAATGGCTAATGGTGACGCACAGGAGTATTTGATACTTTCTCTGATATGCTTGTGCACTGAAGGAGTAAGTGTTTGGGAAGCCATAGGAAAGAGAGAAGGAATTCAGTTACTTATCTCGTCTCTGGGTTTGTCCAGTGAACAGCATCAAGAGTATGCAGTTGAAATGCTTGCAATTCTGACTGAACAAGTTGATGACAGCAAGTGGGCAATCACTGCAGCTGGTGGAATTCCTCCCCTTGTCCATTTATTAGAAGTTGGATCCCAAAAGGCGAGGGAAGATGCAGCACATATTTTGTGGAACTTGTGCTGTCATAGTGACGATATCCGTGCCTGTGTTGAGAGTGCCGGAGCCATCCCAGCACTCTTGTGGCTTCTAAAGAATGGTGGACCAAAGGGGCAAGAAGCCTCAGCTAGGGCTTTAACAAAGCTAATTAAGACTGCTGATTCAGCTACCATAAATCAATTACTTGCTCTGCTCTTGGGGGACTCACCAAGGTCTAAGGCTGACGTCGTCAAAGTTTTGGGTCATGTGCTTTCCATGGCATCTCATGTTGACCTTGTGAGTAAGGGCACTGCCGCTAATAAAGGGCTGAGGTCACTTGTCCAGGTTCTCAATTCATCAAATGAAAATGCCCAAGAGCATGCAGCATCTGTCTTGGCTGATCTATTCAGTACACGCCATGATATCTGTGATAGCCTTGCGACAGACGAAGTTGTGAATTCATGTATGAAACTCTTAACTAGCAAAACTCAAGGTATTGTGACGCAGTCAGCTCGAGCATTGGGTGCTTTATCCCGTCCTACCCAGACTAAGACAACAAATAAGATGTCTTGTATTGCAGAAGGTGATGTCAGGCCTTTAATCAAGTTGGCCAAAACATCATCCATAGAGTCTGCTGAGACTGCAATGGATGCCTTGGCTAATTTGCTGTCAGATCCTCAAATAGCTGCAGAATCATTGGCAGAAGATATTGTTTCAGCCATAACAAGAGTTCTAGGAGAAGGATCATTAGAGGGTAAGAAGAGTGCATCACGTGCCCTTCATCAATTATTGAAGCATTTTCCGGTAGGTGATGTACTGACAGGAAGTGCTCAGTTTCGATTCGCTGTTCAGGCAGTTGTTGATTCCTTAAATGCAATGGATATGGATGGCTATGATGCTGCCGATGCTTTAGAAGTTGTTTCTCTACTGTCTCGAATGAAGCATGGCGTGAACTCTATGTATCCACCATGGTCTGCCCACCCATCAAGCTTAGAGCCTCTGGTGCACTGCCTGTGTGAGGGACCTCCCTCAGTTCAAGATAAAGCAATAGAAATTTTGTCTAGGTTTTGTGGGGATCAACCAGTCATTCTAAGTGACCTCTTGGTTTCAAATTCACGATCAGTTGGTGTGTTAGCTGATAGAATGATGAATTCTAGCAGTCTAGAAGTAAGAGTTGGAGGCATAGCGATTTTAATTTGTGTTGCCAAGGAACATAGAATCTGGTCAATGGATGCACTTGAGGCATCTGGATACTTGAAACCTCTTATTTATGCATTAGTTGATATGATTAAGCAAAATTCTACTAATTCTTCGCTTGAAACTGAAGTCAGAACCCCCAGAGGTTTTAGAGATAATTCAGCTTTTCGGGATGGTGATGGTTTTGACATCCCTGATCCAGCAACTGTATTGGGAGGTACTGTCGCCTTGTGGCTGCTATCAATAATTTCTTCCTTTCACCCAAAGAACAAAATTAATGTAATGGAAGCTGGGGGACTCGAAGTGCTTTCTGACAAGCTTGCAAGACATACTTCCAATACTGAGGTAGGATATACAGCCGGTTTCCTTCTCTATTATTGTTTCAAGCTGTATATGTGTCTAGCTAACGATCATTTAAATTTTGTTATTGTTTTCTTCTTATTATTAAGTTAATAAACTTCTGTAAGTTTCATGATCTGAACTCTTAAAGATGCAGGTCTATGTGCAGAAAGATCATTCGACACTAGAAATAACTTGCTTTGTTGTCCTTCAATTATATCAAAACTATTATGAATTTCATTGCTGAAACAAAGCACATTTTTACAGGAAGAGTTTCAGGATACAGAGGGCATATGGCTTGGTTGCCTTCTTGTGGCTATACTTTTCCAGGATGCCAATGTTGTCTCTTCTCCTACAGCCATGCACTTTATACCATCACTTTCACTTCTACTGAAGTCGGATGAAATTATTGACAGATTCTTTGCTGCTCAGGCAATGGCCAGTCTTGTTTGCCATGGAAATAGGGGAACAAATCTTGCTATTGCAAACTCTGGTGCAGTAGCTGGGTTAGTAAGCCTAATTGGTCACGTAGAATCAGATATTCCCAATCTTATTGCCTTGTCTGAAGAATTTTCTTTGTCGAGGAATCCTGACCAAGCAGTTCTGGAAAGCCTTTTCCAAATTGAAGATGTGCGAGTTGGTTCTGTTGCACGCAAGACAATTCCTTTGCTTGTGGATCTGCTAAGACCAATGCCCGATAGACCAGGTGCTCCACCATTTTCTGTTCATCTCTTGGCTCAAATTGCTGATGTAAATGATACCAATAAATTACTCATGGCCGAAGCTGGAGCACTGGATGCTCTTACCAAGTACTTATCTTTGAGCCCTCAAGACTTAGTTGAGGCAACTATATCTGAATTATTGAGAATATTGTTTAGCAACCCGGATCTTGTACGATATGAAGCAGCATTTAGTTGCGTGAATCAACTCATTGCAGTCCTTCATTTGGGATCAAGAAGTGCAAGATTGAGTGCTGCTAGAGCCTTAAGTGAACTGTTTGATGCCGAGACCATCAGAGATTCTGAAGTATCCATGCAGGCAATTCAGCCTTTGGCCGACATGCTCAATACTGCTTCGGAGAGTGAACTACAGGCTGCTCTAAGTGCCTTGATTAAGTTGACTTCAGAAAATAATGCAAAAGCAGCTATGCTGGGTGAAGTGGAAGGCAATCCTCTTGAGAGTTTGTGTAAAATCCTGTCCTCTTCTGCTACTTTGGAATTGAAGAGTGATGCTGCAGAATTATGTTATGTACTCTTTGGCAATTCAAAATTCAGAGAAATGCCAATTGCATCTGGCTGTATAGAACCTCTTATATCACTAATGCAGTCGGATAAAGAGATCTCAGTGGAATCTGGGGTGTGTGCTTTTGAGAGATTATTGGATGACGAACAACAAGCAGAGATTTTATCAGCTCATGATGTCATTGGTCTTCTTGTTGGTCTAGTTTCAGGATCAAATGATCGGCTCATCGAAGCTAGCATATGTGCGCTCATTAAACTGGGAAAAGACCGAACCCCACTAAAGTTGGATATGGTCAATGCCGGAATAATTGAAAATTGTCTCCAGCTACTCCCCACAGCTTCCAATTCACTGTGTTCCACTATTGCTGAACTTTTCCGAATCTTGACAAACAGCAGTGCAATCTCAAAAAGCTCAGCTGCTGCAAAAATCTTAGAACCTCTGTTTATGGTATTGCTTCGGAGAGATTTCGGTCTCTGGGGCCAGCATAGTGCCTTACAATCCCTTGTTAATGTTTTAGAGAAACCTCAAAGCCTTGCAACTTTGAAACTTACCCCTAGCCAAGTCATCGAGCCTTTACTTTCATTTCTTGAATCTCCATCTCAAGCTATCCAGCAGCTCGGTACAGAGTTGTTGTCTCACCTTCTAGCACAAGAGCATTTTAAGCAAGATATCACAACGAAAAATGCAGTGGTTCCTCTAGTTCAGCTTGCAGGAATTGGCATATTGAATTTACAGCAAACGGCAATTAAGGCATTGGAAAATATCTCCTTAAGTTGGCCAAAGGCAGTTGCTGATGCAGGTGGTATTTTTGAGCTTGCCAAGGTTATTATTCAAGATGATCCTCAACCTTCTGATGCCTTATGGGAATCTGCTGCAGTAGTTCTCTCCAATCTTCTTCATTCTAATACCGACTACTACTTTAAAGTTCCCATTGTTGTGCTTGTAAAAATGTTGCACTCGACTCTTGAGAGCACCATTACAGTTGCGCTCAATGCACTCATTGTTCAAGAAAAAACCGATGCTTCAAGTGCTGAACTGATGGCTGAAGCTGGTGCTATAGATGCTCTGTTAGATCTTTTGAGATCTCATCAATGTGAAGAAGCATCTAGTAAACTACTCGAAGCTTTCTTCAATAATACGCAGGTACGGGGAACGAAGGCTTCAAAATATGCAATTGCCCCTCTAGCACAGTATTTGCTTGACCCGCAAACAAGATCACAAACAGGTAGGCTTCTTGCAGCTCTTGCTCTTGGCGACCTCTCTCAGCATGAAGGGCTAGCCCGAGCTAGTGATTCTGTTTCTGCTTGCCAAGCATTGGTAAGTGTTCTAGAAGATCAGCCGACAGAGGAAATGAAAATGGTGGCAATTTGTGCATTACAAAACTTTGTCATTCGAAGCAGAACCAATAGGAGAGCTGTTGCAGAAGCAGGTGGCGTATTAGTAATTCAAGAACTGCTACTGACTCCTAATCCGGAGGTTGCAGCACAGGCTGCTCTACTCATCCAGTTTTTATTTTCAAATCACACGCTTCAGGAATATGTATCAAATGAGCTTGTCAGATCTTTGACAGGTAACTTACCGTTAAAATATTCATTCTTGATAATCTTCTTCCTAGTTGTTGCTTTGCACTTCAGTTTGCTTCCATTTTACGATCACAGTAACTAGATTGATTATGCTCAGACACATATGAATGTCCTACATACTAATTTAACAGAAAATGATTAATTGTCATTACAAAATGAGCATAAAAATCTTGTGGACATAGATGTAATGTATTCATAATAACTGTGCAAGGAACTATCAAGTCCATCTTGTAATGTTTGCCTTCTTCATGAACATGTCTCCCATTATCTTTATCTTGTCCAGAAAGTGGAGTTTAATGCCAGGTTCTTTCTAATTTGTGATTAGCGAATAATGGCCTCCTTATCTAAATGCTTAATCTGTCACTGAAGGGTTGAATCTATTTATTTATTTGTATCTTCAACTATGATTTTGAGCTCTTACCCATTTATTTCCAAATAAAGGGTCTTGAAGAATTTCTTGTAACAATTTCAACACGTGTCTATATGCAGCTGCTCTAGAGAAAGAATTGTGGTCCACTGCGACTGTCAATGAAGAGGTCTTGAGGACGATACATGTTATATTTGCCAATTTTCATAAGCTCCATGTTTCTGAAGCAGCTACGCTGTGCATTCCTCATTTGGTAGCAGCACTAAAGTCCGGCAGTGAGTCTGCTCAGGATTCTGTATTGACTACGTTGTGCTTGTTAAAACAGTCGTGGTCGACCATGCCAATCGATGTGTCCAAATCCCAAGCTATGGTTGCAGCCGAAGCCATTCCCATTCTGCAAATGCTCATGAAAACTTGCCCTCCGAGTTTTCATGAGAGAATAGAGAGCCTTTTGAATTGTTTACCGGGTTGTTTGAAGGTCACTATTAAGCGTGCAAACAACTTGAAGCAAGCCGTAGGAGGCACAAATGCTTTTTGTCGATTGACTATAGGCAATGGTCCTGCTCGGCAAACTAAGGTTACGGTTTTCATATTTTACCTCTATATGTGGCATGTTTAGTTATTTACTTGTGGCTTGTTTGTAGGGTGCATTGTACAGTATGAACAATATCAAAGAAGAAAAATAAGTTCAAATTTTGTCTATTGTTCTGTCCAATCCAGCCTATTACTGCATGCCAAACATGCCCTTCATATCATAATTTTATAATGTCACTCTGTTAACATTAGATGACATCTATGTAGTAAATGCAACCATATGCAAAAGCCAATTGTTGATGATCATGAATGCTGCTATTGGATATGTGCTCGAAATCCTGATCATCTTTTTATATATATGGATTATCAGGTCGTGAACCACAGTACATCTCCAGAATGGAAAGAAGGCTTCACATGGGCCTTTGATGTGCCTCCAAAGGGGCAAAAGTTGCATATATTGTGCAAAAGCAAAAGCACTTTCGGAAAGGTAATTAGCAACACCAATCAACCTGTACGTTTCACCACGATCATTTATTAACTCGTGATTCCACTTCTCCATGGAAAAGGCAAGTTTCAATGGAAAATGCAGAATAAGATATTCTTTCAATTTGATACTTTCTGAATTGCTTGTCATCACGTCATACTCTGAAAGAGCATCGACTATGGTTGATAATAAAATTGTAACATAGTTGAGTGAAAATAAATGTTCTTTCCCAATACCGTTTTCATAGTTTGAATGATGAAATTGCTTGTTGATTTCAGAGTACTCTAGGGAGGGTTACAATTCAAATTGACAAAGTTGTAACTGAAGGAATATACAGTGGTCTTTTCAGCCTTAGCCAAGACGGCAATAAAGATGGTTCTTCCCGGACACTTGAAATTGAGATAACTTGGTGCAATAGGTCAGATGAAAGTTTGTGAAAGGAAAGCAAAATCAGGTTTGGCTAAAGGCACTAAATTGGCACCAGTCAAGCGCACCAGCTGGGCGAGGAACAGACAAATGACACATTACAATATGGTATAACACGGGGAGCCAGTTGTTTTCCCTCTGTGAATATATCGTAGAAACGTGCAGTTTTGTAGTTACCGATAAGCTGTCTTGAGTTGTAAAATGTTAAACAATGCCAAGAATCCAACAGGGTTAGTGAAGTTTGGGAGAAAGGCTTCCCGTGGTAGAGTTTCGTTTTGTGTTTCTAATAGAAACTTATTGTACAGGAAAGTGTGTAGTGGCTAGCAAAATACTTGGAAAAAGTGCTCCTCTATTAATGGTAAAAGGAGGTTGCACTTTGTTCTTATAAGTTATATACTTGGCAGCATTACTGTTAGTAAAATATAAATGCAAAATGGGCTGCAAATGCAAGTATTCAAATTTTGGAGTTCTATTTCTACGGCTACTGTTTCTTCTACCCCAAAGTATATTTACATGGTAATGAGTAGCTGCCAGATTGCGAGATCCATTTTGGCTGACATAATCCTCATACTTTCAATTCAGATATGATAGAAGTATTCAGCATTGCATCCATTTACCCAATCTCCAGTTCCCGATTGAACGGTTTGACTATCACCCTGATGTGCAACTGCAAAACAGTCGTGTGGCTATACAACTACGTATAGAATGATTCCCGCAATGCCCATGATGCCTAATTAAGCCAAAAAAAGGGAGAAAAATGCAAAGGGGTTGCGAACATCGCGACTGGATGCTTTCATTTACAACACAAGTAACACAGAAAGTCAAAATGGAGCAACACCGATCTGATATGACTCAGGAAAAGTTCATTAATCTCTACTCATAAAAGTGACATTTCCCAATACAGAATTCAGCAATGAAAACCTCACAAACTTTACATTCATAACCCTTCCCAACCGCCAAATTCTTAACTAAATCAATGAACGAACGCTGATGATTCCAGCTCCAATTTGATGTGATTACTTCGCTGCAGCAACCAGCAAAGCTCTTGCTCGTGTAAAAGCAGCAGTCAATGATCCGAGCTGCAACTTATCATTGCAAGCAAAAGTCAACCTGTATCTGCATAGCGAAGGTACCAAGCAGTTTAATAGCAAGGGGAAAATAATAATAATGCACATAAAGGAAATATCATGAAATTGAAGTGCACGTGTGATGGTTCATTAGTCTTCATTCTACTCGATGAAGTAGGATGCTCTCAAGTTTTCGGAAATGAAATGAAACTGTTGCTTCATCACTGCAGTATTGGGACAAGGGTTGAAAAAATGCAACTTTACTAAGGATGGTGCAATAGTTTTCCAATGACCTACATTAGTTTAGTGGAATATGTAAATCACGCCAGAAGCTACAATTTAATGGCACATGCGTATTAAAACGCAGATCTCAATCCTGTCCTAAGATTTTATTTACTCAGGGCTTGTTTGGTTTGGATTTTACAATTTTACAGTAAATCAATTCTCATTTTTCAACCACACATTCTTCAATAAAATAATATTTTACATCACATCAATACTTTTTTCTTCTTTTTCAACCACACAGTTCTCATCATATCACTATTCAAAATCAATTCTTCCTCCAAAAAATCTAAACCAAACAAGCTCTCACTCAAAAAACTGTGGAAGAGCTTTCAGTTTAGTCTTCGACTTATCAAATGCTTGGTATGTATATGATTGAGATCAGAGTATGACAGACCACAAAGGCCATCTTATGTGCATGAAAGGTGAATCAAGGCTGACATAGTTAATAGACTACTCGACAAACTTATTACCAAGATCATTGATAAAACTACTTTAATTTAAAATTAACAGGTTATCATTTTGTATCCTTGGGCAAAATGAGAACTTAAGCCTAGAAAAAGGTTACATACTCGATATCAGCCAGCTCATTAATTAACTGAACCCGAACTTCTGGGGGCATCTTGATCTTGAAAACAAACCTGACATCAATTGGAAAGAGATGAGTAAAAGGAAACTGCTGTGATGTGACTGACGAACAATATGAGCTCTTACATGGTTACTTCTCTTACAATGTCCACCAATGCTAATCCTTTCCTAGTCTTGATTTCTGAAATTCCTGAACATTTTTAAGTGCACATTACAATTTGAAGACCAGAAAAAAGGTACAATTAGAAAGATGAAAAAAAAGGTACAATTGGAAAGAAGGTCAGCGTTAATACGTTTAGAGGTAGTGGCAAAGGGCTCATTAAGAAGCCAATAAGAAATCTGTTCAATGTCTTTAGGCAAAGGATTTCCAGTGCACAAGTACACAGCTTCTTCCGAGATCTGCTGAGAAGCCATATGTGTTGACTGCATACAATCAGCAAGGAATAATGATAGTTAAATACTGCAGCTCATAGAAGGCCTAGATTAAAACAAGCCAACTGAAACCAAAAGGAACTTAAATCATCGAAAAATGACAACTAGTCATGGTATCTTTGGTTTCCACAACCCCCAGCCCACCCAAAAAAAGCAAGTCTCCCATTGAACTTACATTCTTTCTTATCTCTTTTTATTTTTATCTTTATTTATTTATTTATTTTATTTCTGGAACACAACTTAACTGAATAACCATACTAATACAACAATGCAAACAAGATACTAACTTGCAAAATATTCAATGCCTTCCTCATGTCACCATTACTAAGCCGTACAACAGCCTTCAAACCATTTTCAGGTACATCGAGCCTGTACAGATGAAATTATGTTAGAGAATAAGCAGAAATCATCCAAACATCTATGGTCCAACATGAGCAAAGAACTTACCCTTCAGCACTAATAACATGTTTAAGCCGCTCAGTGACGTGAACCCCATCAAGAGGAGCAAATCGAAAACGTGTACATCTTGATTGCAATGCCGGAATAACCTTGTTAACATTGTTACAGATCAAAGAAAATCTAGTATTTTTTGTGTATTTCTCAATCACTGCAAAATAAATATATTTAGCTCAATTGTGTAAGCTAAACCATTGAAAGGAATTGAATTAGTCCATCAAAAAGCAATGGATTCTTGCCTCGACGAAGAGCAAATTGTGCATCTTTAGTCATGGCGTCTGCCTCATCCAGTAGGATCAATTTTACAGCAGATTTTGCACTGCAGAACAGACAACTAGTTAGGTAAATGTTGCAACCAAGATTTCAGTGTTGAATCCACTTACCATTACTCATATGAGCTGTAACGAATTCAAGCAACAAATCGAGTTACTGGGGAAACACAGCAATAGTTTTGATATCATTGGGCAGGAATAAAATGTTCAAAAAACACATCAATCTACAAAAACACAACTATTACTTAATTTACTTCTGAATGTGATAATCTCTAGTTTGTAAGCTTTTCATTCAGATTAAGCAGATCAGACAGAAGTTTTAAACATGTGATAATAATTAAAACTGTATTTGCTTAATCTATTACTGACTGGAAATGTATTGGGAACAAAGTGTTGTTATTGTCTTTACCTATTGTATGTCATCAAATTAACAGTTCGAGCAAATTGTTATTGTCTTTACCTATTGTACATGCCAAAACTTGCAGCTATTACTTGAATCAAACAAACCTATTATCAAATTAACAGTTCGAGTATAAGCCAAATGTATGTTAATAGAAATTTAAAATATATATTATATACAAAAACACAACTATATATATACATACAAGTGCAAACGTGTACTGATGTCACCAGAGGCATGAAACTCCAGCATGTGAAAAAAATAGCTAAAATCCTTAAAGTAGCTATATCAGATTATCAATCATCAATCCAGAAGTCAATGTAACTAATTCTCACCAGCATCCCAAAGAAACTAAAAACTCCCATGCCAAAATATACAACCTCCGAGTTCATAATTATATTCCAAATCCAATACTTAATGCTACCAGTAAAATTATAGAGTTTCAAAATACTTTGAATCCATTTCAAGAAAATAAATAATTGCTAGTTCTCTAAACAATCTCCAGGTGATATGTAGGTAAAAAATATCACATTTTCTTGCCGATAGGATTTTCAGAGTAACTTTTAGGTGAGGAGTGAAAACAAAAGGTTCCTGCACCAGTCAAGTATATAATTGTGCTTTACATATATATTATTTGTGTCGTGTATTGTATAAAAACACAAACTACAATATATACACACACATAGCGACATGTATAAAACAAAATGCTTGAGCTTCACAATATACCCGAAAGATATGCTCTGAGTGCTTGCGAAGTCCTGAATTTGCTGCCTCACCACTTCAATTCCACGATCGTCCGAAGCATTCAGTTCCAGAACCATGTTGTGCATCTGAGCCCCATAAAGCTTCCTAGCCAGTGCCAGAACCGTGGAAGTCTTTCCTGTCCCTGGTGGTCCATAGAGCAGCAAATGGGGCAACCTGTTCCCGCTTGCAAGTCTATCAACTGTTTAACAAAAAACCTCAATAAAAATCCAAAACGCGTGTAGAAACCTAAAAGATCTATTTGCTACTGAGAAAAGAAAGTGGGAAGGATATGGAATACTGAAAATTTGAAGGTGGCCAATCTTTCCATTGTTTGGAACGAGGGAAAAGGTTGGAAGGGATGGAAAATCAGACGAAAAAGTGATTCTAAAGTTATCCCGAGTGATATAAAACAGAACTTGGATCACATGTTAATTAAAATACTGTCCAAAAAACAATTTATTTTTATTTTCCTCTCATTATCCCTAACAAGAGAAGGAAAATTTTATCCTTCCTTACTCCTACCTAAAACTCCTAAATTTATGTACACATTACATTTACACATGTACAGAACTTCAATGCTAGCCCAAACTGACCATGAAGCATTTGATACAGAAGCTCAAAACACTTGAAGCATATTTTAAACAGTTCAAAATTCAATCTTATTAGTTAAAGCTGAATTTTTTTAAGTAACCATTATCAGCCTATGAACCATCCAATGAAATGCAATGGGAGACAGTGGAATAAGATACCTACAAGTTGGTTGGCACCATGGTATGCCTACCAAGTGTTCGACCCGATGTAACAAATAAACAAGAAATGAACAGAAAGAGAGGGTTGGGGAGGTGATTTACTAGTCTCGACGATATCACGATGCGCAGCGACGTCGTCCAGGGATTGTGGGCGGTACTTTTCGACCCAGGGAGTGGCTTTCGTGTCGGGAGGAGTGGTCAAAACGACGACGCTTTTGCCTTTGCTTTGGGTTTTGAGAGAATCTAGATTGTTGTTCTCGTCATCGATTTCCATAGGAGAAATTGCTTCCGCCATTTTTACGAGGTGCTGGTGCTTTTAAACGACGGCGTTTCGTCTTCTACACCGCAGTCGCTGGCCCCCTTTGCCCTTGCTCTGGTTTTGTCGTTGTGGGTATGGGAAACTCCTCTTGTTCCTTTACCTCAGGTTCTCCGCTGTGTTGGTTCTAAGCTAAAATCGTCAAATTGGATGCCTGGTCCCCTTTGTCACACACGATTCTAGCTAAAATAAGGAAGATTTGAGAGAGCAAAACAGGAGAGGATCAGCAGGCGGTGTTTGGCGCCAAACGTGCTCCTAATTTATTTTTAGTGAATTTATAAACGATTTAAAATGTTAGAAACGAATTGTATCAAACACGACGTTAAAGCCCGTGTGTGAGGGTCATTATTGAGAAAAATAATATTTTGAATAGTAATTTTTTAAATTTATGTGTAAAAAATTTTACTGTGTGAAGGTGTAGTTAAAAATGAGTATGAGAATTAAAGAAGTTTATTTTAAAGAGAGATAAACGGGACTAATATTTTACCGTAGCAAAACGTCCTAAATTTCTAGTTCTAGGTTCTTAGAATAGAATTTTGAATTTCTAGCACTCAGCCACTCACCAATGTTGGATACTTGAATATCGAGAATTAGTGAAATTTACATGGTCCAGGTACTGGAGTTTATGACAATATTGGTGGTCCATATTTTATACGACAGCCAGCCCTAATTAACTTTACTAACGAGCATCCATTAGAAAACGACTTTTTTTTTTTTTTTTTTTCTATTAACGTTATTGTTCTATTTGGTGAAGATTAAAGTTCATGTTTGGTGCGAATTAAAATCAAATTTTAATCTAAATCAAAATCGAACAATCAATATTAACTACATTTTCATGGATCCCATAACTTTTCAACTACACATTTCAAAAGTTTCTATCACAATCCACTAAAAATTTAACTTTAATCATCACCAAACACCCTCTAAAACCAATTTTTTTGCAAATTTTGATAAAAGTCAATAAAATGTGTTGTTAAAAAGTAGTGGATCGTGTATAATGTGTGGATAAAAGTAATTACTGACTTTGACTTTGATAAAAATGTAAATTGTAGCTTTTATCAAATAGGGGTTAGTATATCTAGAGACGGATTTAGGGTCGAAATATAAGTTGGGTTAGTGCTTTAAAAAAAAAAAAAATATATATATNCTTACAAAATGTACGGTTAGATATAAAGCAAATGTCAAAAGAAAGTAGATTATTAAAAGCAAATCGAAAACTTCATTTTAGGCCCTTTGTTTGACAAATTTTTTTTTTTGAGATTATAAGTCGATGGATCCCATAAAATGTAGTAAAAAATAAATATTTAACTTGATTATAAGTATATTTTTTTCCATTACGAATATCTATAAATATTTAAATTTTGCTCTCCTTGTTGTCTGAGTTATCCGTTGATGTTTCATGAATACTAATGACTCGTTCTTGTTACTGAAAGTCCTTCATAATCAGGGACGGGCCCACATGGGGTCATATGGGGTCAAATGACCCCACAATTTTTATTTTTTATTATTATTTTTTTACCTAACACTTACCACTTACCCAAGAGCAGCCCAATCCATAACTCACAAGCCCAAGTCCAATTAAACTCTACACCAACACATTAATCCATAATTCATTTATTGACTCAACCCAACTAATATACTATGACTCATAAGGCCGTGACTTTGATATCCCTAATTCAAAAATCTGAAATCCCTAATTTTTCCATACGCACGCTACCTACGCGGCTATGCACGGTGAATTCGTCTCTCGTCTTCAATCCATTTTTCAATTAATTTAGATATTGGATTTTCAATTGAATTTGGTTGTATATATTGAAAACGATGTACTTAATAATATTGGTAACGATGTAATTATACGACGTTTTCAGATTAGGAAAACGCGTAGGCTACAATTGTAATAGCGCGTTGACTTATTTTTGTTAATGATACGTCGTTCTAAATATTTTTGAAATCTCATTTTCGACGCCACAACACAAATGCTCTGAGTCCGCCACTGTTATAGAAGACATTCTTCTAAAATAATGTAGCTCAAACACACCCTTAGTAAGATATTTACAAACAAGGGGAAATGAACATTGCAAAACTGGACAATGTGCATGTCCTACAAAATATGTGAATAAAAGTGATAATAAAAACAAAAATGAGGTTTTTGATGCACATTATTGGGAAAAAAATACATTTTATGATGTGATGTGATTAAAAAATAAGGAAAATATTTGGATTTACGTGTAATATTATTTTATTGAGAAATGTGTGGTTGAAAATGAGTTTTGAAAAAATGATTATTATTTTTTTTTTTTTTAAATATGTGGATTAGGGGCTAAATATTTATGAACATCTAGTGGTTGTCCTTCGTTTCGAATCCGTTGAATGTATTGTTTTGAGCCCCTGTTTGAGCCAAATTATTTTAGAATGAGAATGAAAAATATAGTTGTTATTGGGGTCCACACAAGGGATATAAAATTTGAATTTAAATGTTGATGTGATGGATAACGGTCATATTTTTCATTTTAATGAGATAATTAAAAAAAAAAAAACACATTGTAAGGGAAGTAGTCTTCCTCATTTATCGCCTTCATTATTTATTACATGTAACCACGGTATTCCTCTACCATAAATGAGGGCGTATCAATAAACTCTCGGAGGTATCGCCCTCCTTTTGAAAAAAAAAATTTATGAACATCTAGAAACATTTATTCACGCACTGGATAAACACCTCCTCCACCTTCGTGTTAACATAATTTCCACAACTAGGAAACATGAAATGAAAATTAAATATACTCACATAATGTTATATAGGCAGTAGACATGTAACCAAACAAAGAAAACCAATCTGTAGTAATTTTATCACCACAAGTCTTCTCAACTAGCAAAAATGAAGATCAATGACTATAGTCCCAGCATTACTATCGCCAAATGTGTACCAAGCTTAAGCGATCACAACATCTTGTTAATACTGATTGAGTTGGAAGACTATTGTCCCAAAACTCATTACAAACATTTCATCGGTGGGTTTCTCCGTAGTTTAAAACCAAGGTATCTTTATGTTGTCTTTCGACTATTAAGTTCAATTTTACATCGAAACAATGATTTTAGAATTAAATTTGTCTATCGGGAATCACATTGGTGAAAATATAAAACAATACATTGCCAACTTTTGTCTCGTTTCCTGCACAAGGTATCCTTCATACTCAGTCCTGATCTCAGGAGCATTTAAGCGCATGTCTGGGAGCGCTTTCTTTTCATTTTCAACAATTAAGTGACTGTTTTTTTTACTGCAGAATGGAGCCTACTTTGGCAGCAAAATCCGACATTTTAACATCAAATACCGAAGAAGCCCATACGTCATGCAAAATGAATAAATATTAAGGGCAAAAATGTCATTATGTCATAAAATGGTCAAATATTGCGACTGCCATGTCAGATTTCCTTGAAAAATGGTGAAAAACAACAGTCCAAATTTTACTTGGCAACAGTCGAAATTGCAACTTTAATTGCATCCAGACATGCCCTAAATGTCGATCAAAAGTTTCATCTCTATTCAAATTGTCAAAAAAATACGTGTTAGGTAGGACAATTGACTTTAATATATATATATTATTTTAATAATTTTACTTATTTGAAAAGAATTTATAATTTTGTTTAATAATCAAATAGTCAATCATGTTACCCAATAGGTAAATTTGGTCACACCTTCGCAATTTTTTCCGGTTACGAATGATACAAACAATTCAAAAACACCAACCAATTCAAAGTCTCCCCACTCGTATTATTTTGGAGGGACCAATCAAAGGTCCAAATTCCACTAACACCAAAAGGCGGCAAAACCAACCGAGCCGGCACGTGACTTTTCTCTCTACTCTCTCCAATGTCCACTTCTCGCTCTCTCCGATCTTCCATATCCCCTTTCCGTTCAAGGAAAACACCTCCACCGCCGCCGTCTTCGTCGACTGTGCCACCTAAACACCAACATCGGCCTACCACTCCTTCATCTACCAATTCTTCCACGGCGTCGTTTTACAACCCCAGCACGGCATCCACTACTTCTACTACTCCGAGTAAAGCTAAAGAAAATGTCACCGTTACTGTACGATTTCGGCCTCTCAGGTAAATGGGTTTCTTCTTTAACTTGAGTTTGTTGACTCCTGGTCGTTGGTATTAAGTGGGTCCAGCGAATGCGCGGGACATTTTCGTGAATGATGGTGTTCGGAAGATTGAATTTTTTGGTTTATTTGTTGACTTAATGCCGACGTTGGGTAATGGTGTCAGTGGTTGATTTTCATGGTGGGGTGAGAAAGGGGATGGGTGGGGTTTTGACAGAGATAACCATCTCCTCCTAGGCTCCTCCTCTTTTTCTTGGCAGTATTGGAACCATCCCTAAGCAGTGCTGCTCCACCGCCGCCGTCTTCGTCGACTGTGCCACCTAAACACCAACATCGGCCTACCACTCCTTCATCTACCAATTCTTCCACGGCGTCATTTTACAATCCCAGCACGGCATCCACTACTTCTACTACGAGTAAAGCTAAAGAAAATGTCATCGTTACTGTACGATTTCGGCCTCTCAGGTAAATGTGTTTCTTCTTTTACTTGAGTTTGTTGACTCCTGGTCGTTGGTATTAAGTGGGTCCCGCGAATCGGGGGACATTTTCGTGAATGATGGTGTTCGGAAGATTGAATTTTTTGGTTTATTTGTTGACTTGTTTTTTTTTTTGGGATTTTTCAGTGCCAGGGAGTTTAGTAAAGGGGATGAAGTAGCTTGGTATGCTGATGGAGACCATAATGTCCGGAATGAATACAATCTCGATATTGCCTATAGCTTTGGTTAGTATTTAGTACATAACAGCAGCTCACAGACCCAAAAAAATAGAGCGTCCATATTATAGAATACTTATACATGTAGATATATGTTTAATGTGGTATGCAGTAGCCAATTCATATGGAATTAAAATATCTACTGTTCAATTTTTATGAATAGAAGTGTCTGCTCCATCTCACCACATAAATAATTTATCAATTGATTTTTGGGAGAAACTATGTTTTAAATGATTAGTGCCTGGCCGTTTTTTCTTGAATGAAAGGAAAGTGTCGACCTTTTGATTGGATTGGAATTAAGTGGTTGCAACTGATTAAGCAGGTGGGAGTAGAATCCTCTGAACAGTTCTTTGTATATCATCTGCGTTCACCTAGGTAACTGAATATGTTGATGGGAAACAGGGGGTTGTAAACCCAAGAATCCAACTGTTTGAGGATTTTAGATTGAATTTTAAGCGTTTCTAAAATCAATATAATAATATATGAATTTCTAAAACGAATATGGTAATATAGAAAATTAAATTTTGTAATGTCGAGACATGGTATACAATTGTGTCTGTATGCATGTTCGCTATTAAGGCCAGATTTTGATGAAAATGATGCCCAAGGGACAGAATCATGTGTAGAATAGATGCATAACTATCCCCATCCGAGTTTCCAATGTTCATATTGTACATAAGAGAGTAGAAATATTGGGCATTGGGCAGAATTATGATGGACAAAAATAGTAATTGCATTTCTTACAGTTAACAAATGAATAGTGCAAGATAACTTCAATGAAAATGGCATTGCATCTCAGCAAGTCACTTCCCCATTGAATTGATGTAACAACTCATGTAAAATGTGATTACGCAAAAAATGATGGAAATTGTAGGTCTAGCTGTAAGGTAATAAGAGAAAAACTAGATAACAATGACAACAGGTTAAGTCTCATTCTCAGTAAACTTGAGCTTCAGTTGACTGCATGAAATTTCTGTACAACTTGCAGATGCTTTTTTGTATTATAAATTGGTTCTACCTTTCCCTTTGATCTACATCCTTGATGATAAATGTCATTTTCTGGATCAGATAGAGTATTTGGTCCTGCAACAACTACTCGCCATGTTTATGATATTGCAGCTCAGCATGTTGTGGGTGGTGCCATGGAAGGAATAAATGGTAATAATGAGTAGTCATTTTAACTCTATTCATCACATATTTTTGAAATGTGTGGCAATATTCTGCTGCCACAATAACTTCTGATTTTTCATTTTTCTTGCAGGTACAGTGTTTGCATATGGCGTTACTAGCAGTGGGAAGACTCACACAATGCATGTAATATTTTTCTCCCTCATCATAATTCTTCTTCTCTGACCACTGCAATCACTGTACACTAATAAAAGACTATGAAGGCAGCCATTGGTGATATGACCTGTTCATGAATTTTCGAATCTATGTTACTCTTATTGTGCATAATTACATGTAAATGAGGCCTATGAACAATTATTTATACAAAATCAGTATAAATTTGAATTGTATCACTTCTAAGTCCGATTATGTGGTGGAATATTTGCTATTATTCTTGATTAATTCTTAGGTAAACATTTATTTGTTTATCTATAGGCCACGTGAAATGTTCCCAGGTTTTGGTGACACAATTGCACGCACACAAAAAACATGAAGAAAATCAATTTTTCTGGATGCAAATGTTATGAATTCTGAGCTTCTATTTTTATAGGGGGAGCAGAAGTCACCAGGAATCATACCCTTGGCAGTGAAGGATGTGTTTGGAATTATACAAGAGGTGGTTGCCATCCCCTTTTGATTAGTTTTTCAGTTACTTGATGTTATGGAAGTAATTCTCAAATTTTGTATATCTTTCAATGTGCTATATCAGACACCTGGACGGGAGTTTCTCCTTCGAGTCTCCTATTTGGAAATCTACAATGAGGTCAGATTCATATTCTTTGGCATGTGTTCTGAAGCATTCACTTTGTAGTTTTGATATTCTTTTATCTGTCTATAGAGGCAATAGAATGAATACACGAGCATAACAAATCTTGATTCTAGAATTCCTTGATAAGAAAAAAGAGAAGAAGATTGCTAAAAATTGAAATCACAAATGAACAATGAATATTACCTGTTGACAAAGAGATCACAGTATTTACCAGGCTTTGATATTATAGAACATGCCACTTTCTCTATACTCGTTTGTCTTATTGTACATTTTGACTTGTTATATATTTTACTTTGATTCTATCCATTGAACTGAATTTTTTATTTTTTGAGTAAAACAATTGGATACTTCAAGCGGTAATTCGATATAATTTATTATTAACAATCAACACAAAATAGATGAACAAAAAAGTCCACATAGGGAGAAAGATTAATACATAATTTGTGTCATACCCCTCTTGGTGGAAATTGAACTCTGAACCTCATAGTCCGGGGGCATTGCCTCTTGAGCTAGGCTTCACTGGCCATCAAACTGTATTAATGGTATTGGTGCATTCCACTCTAGTCACTCCGAATGACTAATTTAATGTTTCATTAAATTTATCAGATGCCTCCTTTCGAATCTCACACGACACTTTCTTGTCTTGAAATTTCAGGTCATTAATGATTTGCTTGATCCCACAGGGCAGAATCTAAGAATAAGAGAGGACTCTCAGGTACTTGTGAATCTGTATGGTGATTTAGTTATCAATCCTGCATACCCATTATTGACCTTTGATAAGTCAAGATAATTTGTATTGCATGCTGTCTTCAAATATTAGCTAAAAAAAAAAGGAATAAATGGAAAAACATATTTTAAAGACAATAAATTTAAACATCATTAAGAATATACATGTCTGTCTGTTATGTTTGCTATGTAACTTATCTTTCAAGGTTGGTTGATGTCAAAATGATCTTAAATTGGTGAATCATTCAATCGCATTTGAAAATACCGTTAAAATTATTCAGTAGCATACCCTATTCCTTTGTCATGAGTTCCAAATATGCCACTTTTTATTTTGTGTGTGCGTTTTTTTTTTTTGGTGGTAGGTGAGGTGTTCCTCCTTTGGGATTGATGAAGTAGCTGCCATAATTTTATTAATAACTTCTGACATATATTTGCACTTTCTTTCCAAATTTATTAGTGTATAACTGTCTCATGCATGTGTATGTGTATCTATGCATGTCTATATCTCTCCTATTCTCACTATGCTGTGCAAAATTAGAAGTGCATGGAATGAGTAAACTAGACTTGTCAATACTTATAACCAGTCTGTAATTGTGGAATACAATGTTGTAACTTGGCAGGGTACATATGTGGAGGGAATCAAAGAAGAGGTTGTTCTTTCACCTGCTCATGCTCTTTCACTAATAGCTTCTGGGGAAGGTATGTGGACTTGTATTTAGAATGATTTTTGTCATTATTGGGTTGGCCTTTCCTCCTGTCTTTTTTATGCATCAATAGCAATTCACGGTATTCTTCTGTTTTAAATGCTTAATGATTCTTTCCGTGTTATTTTCACTCTTGACAAATAAACTTTCTAAAATTTGATGCAGAGCATAGGCATGTGGGTTCTAATAACTTCAATTTGCTCAGCAGTCGGAGCCACACTATATTTACCTTGGTAAGATACCACTTTTTTTTTTCCTCACAAGTTACATGCTCTATCTTTGGTAATGATACTAGTGCAGTTATTTTGATATTGTATCCTATCTTTGTCAAAATGTGTAACCTGGATTGTCCTCTTGGTAGTGCATACTTAGAATTAGATTGATGCAATTTTTATTTTTTATCGGACATGAAGAACAATATAAAGTGCAAGGAATTACTTGATGACATGGAGGATGAGTTTTAGCAAAAGGTATGATTTTTTAAAGGACTGAAGCAGTTCTCCATTTTCTTGGATCTTTGAACTGATGCATGAATGCTTTCCAAGCTGTGGAGAACCTGAAGATCGAATAAGGAATGCTTCAGATGGTCCTGTGCGAGTAGGACTATCTACATTTGTACAGAATGGTGGATTTAGTTTTATGGTTATTTTCTGTTTTCGGGTTACAGTGTGTACTGCCTTTCATGAGATATCAGATATCTTTGAATTCCAGATTGCTGGGAGGTTAATGGGATGGGGATAAACTAACATGCAACATGCTTTGCTCCTGCTTATTGCAATTGTCTTTAGCTATAGTAGGATGGACCAAGTTTACCAGACATGCCTCTTCTGGCAAGTAATAGTAGTAACACAAGATATTGATAATTTTTACCTTCTGATAACCGACAAATGATAATCATGAAATACATATCTATTCTCTTTGGTCCTATGCTCTAAAGAGTTTTTTATTTTGCAGACTATTGAAAGCAGCCCACGTGAGGAAAATCATGGAGAAGAAGTGACGTTGTCACAACTGGTATGATCTGTTGAAGTGTTACTGTTTTTGTTGCCATTCTTGAATTTTTTTTTATTGCCATTGTCATTTTTAGATTCTCTCAACTGTTTTCATTAAAACAAGTGATTTGACGACTACTTTTAAGTTAAAGTTCCCATTTCTTCATCTATTATTTTTTCTTTTTTACCAGCATTCTGTACAAGGCACATTTCTACAAGATTTCTCAGTTTCTTTTCCTATGGCTGGCAGTTTGGGCAATACTGACTTCCTTTTATAGCATTTAATTGACTTGGCAGGATCTGAAAGTTCTAAAACAGAGACCACTGGGTTGAGGAGAAAAGAAGGTTCATACATAAATAAAAGCTTACTATCTCTTGGCACTGTAAGCATGTAGCTCATATTTCTGTCTGTTTAATTTTTCTCATTGCTTTTCATTTTACCCGTGTATACGTTAAGACTTGGTCTCATTTCTACTTGGTTACACGATGAATCATTTGCCTCCTCTGCTGTCATTTTTGTTCCCCTTGGTCAAATTGTCTAGAAGTTACGTTTGTTTCATCTTTGTCATTCACAAGTTAAATTACTTTTTTTTGTAGCTGATGCTAAATATGTATGAGCATCCTGCTTAAAATAACCATAAACGACCTTGGTTATCTCTAATAAAGCACATCAAGGAAGACTTATGTGACCTGGAAGCTATAAAGAAAAATTGTATTCTAATGGATATTTTCTGCGTAATTGGCTACTTGGCATTTGTGATGAGTGCAGATGATTTTACTACTCATATGCTCTGTTTATCCAGGTGATATCTAAACTAACAGATGGAAAGTCTACTCATATACCATATCGAGATTCAAAGCTGACCCGTCTGTTGCAGTCATCTCTTAGTGGCCATGGTCGGGTTTCTGTAAGTTTTAGTGCATCATTTGTAAATTTATTATCTGCAGCTTCCATTTCCATTAAACACTTAGCTGGGAGTTTGAAATCTGTGAATTTATATGAATGTACTTTATTAAGATAATATTTCATTTTACTTCTTACTGAAACTTGACTGTTCATTGAATCTTATTGTAGCTTATTTGCACAGTTACACCAGCCTCTAGCAATACTGAAGAAACACACAACACACTTAAGTTTGCTCATCGTAGCAAGCATGTGGAAATCAAGGCCTCACAAAATAAGGTGATTGTGTCAATGCTTGTTATTATACATGTTCAAAATTTTGAAGCTGATGAAATTTTGTAAGAGGTCACACCTATATGTTTCCTTGATTGCTCTGTATAGATTATTGATGAGAAGTCTCTCATCAAAAAGTACCAGAAAGAAATATCTATTCTGAGAGAGGAGCTTCAGCAATTAAAGCGTGGCATGATGGAAAACCAAAATGTGACGGCTCCACAGCAAGAAGATCTAGTTAATCTGAAGCTTCAGGTTTGCTCTTTCAGAAAATGTGATATGCATGTTTATGTTATTCAGTTGTATCATAGTTCACATCGAGAAAGAAGATTAATGGACTGATTGTGTATGGTTACTATGATGATCCTTATTCTACTAATACTGGTTTTGACCTTGTCGCACTGCACTGATTATTGTCAAATTGCAGAGTATGCTTGGTTGAATAATTCTGCCGTAAATATTCTGGAGCAAAGAGGAACATATCTCTAGCTTTGTAATATTATTCTGTAACTTGGGTGGAGGTTACTAACTCGATAACTCCCCATATTATTAATTTTGGTCCTGCTCGATGGGTCATATCAAATTGGTCAAGATATAAAACTGGCTTGAGACTAATTATAATGTTGGAACTAATTATATAACTAATGACCTTATAATCTGCTAGTCAATTTGGTCATTAGCATTTGGTTCTTTTAACATTCTTGATAAATTTAATGTTGTCCTTTGCCCTTGCAATCATCAACATATTTCCTTTGCTTCTTCTAATTGCATATTTTGTTGCGAAACATCATCTATGTATTATCCTTTTACTTCTTCAGGAAAGAGGAAGTGCAGGGGGTGGGTTTGGGAGTCTAGAAATGTTGGAAAAATACTGAACATTTTTTCCCTGGCATGGTTTCTGTGGACCAAATTAGTAAGATATTGCTAGATAGTTGGATTCTTCTAATATGCCTTATTTGTTGCAGTTGGAAGCAGGGCAGGTTAAGTTGCAATCGAGACTGGAGGAGGAAGAACAAGCCAAAGCAGCTTTAATGGGAAGGATTCAGAGATTAACTAAGCTTATTTTGGTTTCTACCAAAAATACAATACAACCAACCGTCCGTCAAAAGCCTGGCCATAGGAGGAGGCATTCATTTGGTGAAGATGAGGTTAAAGGATAGCATTTTTTTTCTCTTTGCGAGACACCCAGATGATTAAGTTTTGTCTGACAATAAATAACAACTTTCAGGGATATATGTCCAACTTTACCTCATGAAGGTTCCAATTGTATTCCCGTCTTATTTTTAAAGTCACTGTTCATGCAGCTAGCTTACTTGCCAGATAAAAAACGAGAGTACATGATTGATGATGATGCTGGAAGTATCGATTCTGAAATTTCAATGGATGGAAGGGGAGATGTCACAAATCTAGATGAGTTAGTCAAAGATTACAAAAGGAACAGGAGGAGAGGGATGCTCGGCTGGTTCAAAGTAAAAGTAAATAATTCAATGTTTCTTCTTTGTCGTCTTTCACATTGACTTGCAATGCAATGCACTGCATATTTAATTGTTGAAAAAGACTAGGAATATATGTGTTTCTTTCTTCTGATGTTATTCAGTAAATGCAATATTTTATGGTTTTACGAGATCACATCTTAAGCATAAATTGATTTTTCAGTATCTGTGGTAGTTTGATATGACTAGGACCATTTCCATGATGGACCTGATTTCATCATTTGATGTTCATAAGTGTAATTAATTATAATTAGCCACTATGGGCTGTTCTCTACAAATTTCATCAAGCCATAAGCACCCTTGTGGCATACCCGAAGTTACGTGACATTGACATACCTTTCTCATTGGTCACTTCTCCAGCATTCTCTTGGAGAAATTGTAGCTCTTCCCAAGGATAGTGGACCAAGTTTTGAGTCTTTCTCTGATCTTCTGCAAAGCAAGAATTCTTTTGGAATTAAATAATTATTTCCCTTAAGATCGTTTTGTATATTCTTATGTGATTCGCAATGAATGCTGCATTGCCAATCTGATCACTGCAGATGTGGTACAGTGATCCTACACCAGTCTAAGCCATCCATTGTCTTAAGATCAGCCTGGCTGGGTCCAGATAGGACTGTTTATGCTCAAAGATGCCAGATTCCACACCTTTGGTCTTGTAATATAATTGTTTATGCTTATAGAACGTCTTTTTCTTCTCATCTATAATCTTGCCATTGGACTGTTTTCTCAAGTGGGGCAATGCATTTTTTATTGCCCCATATTGGCCATTTCCATGCTCTAATTTCTTGGTTAGGTACTGAAAATGTGCTTCATTTTCCAAAGTAATGTTAAGCCCCTATTTGTTCCACATTATTTTTTTCATTCTCATTCTTCTACTCATTTTCAACCACACATTCTTCAATAAAATAATATTTACCATCACTTCAATAACTTTTCCTTATTTTTCAACCACATATTTCTCATCACATCACTTCAAAAAAATGCATTCTTTCATTTTAATGTGCGCCAAACACACTCTAAATGTGTGAATTGAAATCCAAGTCCAATATTTGAAATCGTGTCTCTTAAATGCTCTTTTCCTTTGAACAACAAAATAATTATTGAATGAAGTTCAGTATATTTGAATTCAAGATTCCCCCCCCTATGTTTCTGGTTATAGAAGATTGACATTATTGAGTCACACCTTCTGTATGGTGTTATGGATTATTAATTCTAAATTAACTTGGGAGGGATGAAAATAACGAAGTTGTTATTTGACACGTGGTTAGTAGATAAAAGATATGTAATGCATTTACAAAAGTAATTTTTTCTTAAACCATTTACACTAGTTATTCTTTTCTTCTCAATTTATTTATTTTGTATGGTAGCTATCGATCCATTTTGTCTTTTTAAGTCCTTTTTTGTGTATATTTACTTAAACATGGAAAGAACCAAACATTATGAAAACCAAATAGAAACCACGCATAATTATTACCCAAAGGGAAAAGCATTTGATGAATGTCTTTCAGTTAATTTATGAAATGAAATTTCAAGACAAACAGTTCATAGTTGTAATGTTTGTATCGGTACGATGTGTAAGATTTTGTTTCTGCTCTTCCTGCATGCTATGTAAATTTATTATTTGTGTTGACAGATGTCATGACACAACACAATGTTAAAATTATGATTATTTTGTCTCTATGATGACAATATCTAACTTTTTTGGCACAGAAGCCCGATAATCTGGTCGGCTCATCACCAACTGCTGATTATGAGATCTCTGCTAATGATTCACCTGCATCCTCATCAAAATCATCCCAAAGTAGAGTTACGTTTAGTGATATGAAAGATGGACAGAGGAAATCAATCAGTAGAAGAGTCGATGATGGTGCTAGTGTTGATTTTCTTCGTGAAAGAACTCAAGCTGGTGATTTGTTCAGTGCAGCTGTTAATGGGCGGCGTCTCCCAACAGTGAGTTGCTTCAGCTTATCTTGTTTGAAAAACCTTTCAGGTTGTATGCTGTAATTAGTTGATTGAAATTATAGCCCCCTTTGTCTACGGTTTTTTTATTACCCCTGTATATTCTCGTTTATGTACTCATCCATTAGATGTGAACACCCGTGTATATATTTTTTTGTAATTTTTTTTAAGCGGCTTGCTTTTACATGGGACTCCTGTTTTTCTAGCTGGAGGAAATTTCCTTGTTTCTGCATTTAACAGCCTGTCAACCATTTTCAGCAATAATCGATTTTGCCATGTTTCCTTGAGTTATTAGCTTAACTTAAAAAATATAAATGTCTTTTAGACTGGGACCACCATCACAGATCAAATGGATCTTCTCCGCGAGCAAATAAAAATGTTAGCTGGAGAGGTGGCGCTATGCACTAGTTCTCTGAAACGATTATCAGAGCAAGCAATTAAGAATCCCGAAGACCGACAACTTCTGGTTAGTTATTTTTTCTGGCTTTATTATGAATACATATACACACACGTATGCTGCAAAAAGTCATTATTTTATAAAAATATTCATTATTGTCCAATATGATATATATGTTGAAATTACATGATTTGAGACAGATCAAATGTCTTGAAAATCTTGTGCTAGTGCAAGATGGCCTGTGCTCTTGTTCCTATATGTACATGGTCCACCTGGGTTTAGGTTGAGAATAAAGTGGAAAATTATGCATACCAATTTGTTTAGTCTTAAATATCTATGCGAAATTTACATTCAAAATGTATAAGGATGTTCTTTTTTTTTTTTTTTTTTTAAATTTACGAAGTTCATATATTTGATTGATGGTGATCTTTGTTTTTGCCATGGTCATTGATCTAGGAAAACACGCGAAAGCTGAAGGATGAAATAAGAGAAAAGAAGCTTCAAATGCGTGCTCTGGAACAACGTATGCTTGGATCAGTAGAGATATCTCCACATGGTTCAAGCAATACTGAGATTTTTGAGGTGAATTTTTTTAAAATGATATTCTAAGAGATATACAAAATATTGTCTGCATTTCATCTCCTTGCGTGCATACCAGATTCATTTGGGGACTTGCTGCTGTTATGGGGACAAATTTTATTCATTCGAATTTTTTAGTTCTAACTTGCCATTATTTAATTTCTTCATTATTTATATTAAGAACTTCATATTTAACGTGGCATCTTTTCATGTTCCTTGTTGTGCAGGCTCTGACTAGCCTAGCTACTCAACTAAATGAGAAAACTTTTGAACTTGAAGTAAGCTGAAGTTATTGTAGTTGTTTGTGTTTAACAAATTGACATGAATTGGAAAATGTATCGACTAACTTGGACAAATTTATCATGTATGGTTGACAAAGATTAAATCAGCAGATAACAGGGTCCTTCAGGAGCAACTACAAGTGAAGGTAAATTCGGTTATTGGTTTATCTCATTGCTTATACTATTACCTTATTAATTGATGTAGTTTTATGTGCAATTAGACATTGGAAAATGCTGAGATGCAAGAAACCATCTTTTTGCTAAGGCAGCAGCTTGATTCCTTGCAATTGGATAAAAGTTCAAGTGCACCTCAAAGGATTGGTAATGATTGGAACACACTTCCAAGCTGCTCTAGAGAATCTTTAATCAAGAAAAGTGGAATGAGGGATGAGATTAATTCGTGTGAAGAAACATCTCTTGAAGAAAGTACACCAACTGGTGTCATGAGCTTCAATAGGATATTCAACACTGAGGAGGCCAAAGACTGCAATAGTGATGCATTTTTGAATTCTCAGCTTCTTTTGCAGGTAGGTGCTGATTAGGCTCTGAGGGGCCTTTGTTGTCTAACTATGGGACTGGCAATTTACATCTAGCCTCATCTTGCTATTCAGGTGATATTTTCCTTTTAACATTATATTATTACCTATTTATTCTGTTGCTTAGGCTGCGGAGATAGAATCATTGAAGCAAGAGAAGGCAAAACTTGTGGAAGAGAAGGATGGACTAGAAGTCCACAGCCAAAAGCTATCTGAGGAAGCTTCTTATGCAAAAGAGCTTGCAGCAGCAGCAGCAGTTGAGCTTCGGAGTTTGGCAGAAGAGGTAACAAAGCTTTCATACCAAAATGCAAAACTCACTGCTGAGGTGGCTTCGAAAGACGTCCGCTGTAAAGCAAATTGCTGTCAGAGGTCAGGTTCAATCGATATGAAGCAAGCTAAAATAAATGGTCGATCTGATGCACGATTGAGAAAGCAAGAGGACAGTTTGTCTATGGAGGAGCTTCAGCAAGAACGAAATGCACGATACCAAAGAGAGGCCTCTTTGGTCAACGCATTGTCTGAAAGAGATAAAATAGAAGTTGAACTGCGAAAGAAACTTGATGAAGCAAAGAGACGGGAAGAGAATTTAGAAAATGAGCTTGCGAACATGTGGGTTTTGGTTGCGAATATGCGCAAATCTGTCACTAATATTGAGGAGGCTTCATTTAATGGGGTCAATGCTTCTAATGTTTTGGAGAAAAAAATTACTAACGGATTTTTGTCATCTGATGGAAAGTTGATAACAAACGAGAACGAGGCAAGTGGAAATGTAGAAGAACCAAGTTCATTTGAGGAGTTAGAAGCTCGCTATAATTTGGAGAGGAGATGTAAAGAGCTTGAAAATTTAGTTTTGAGATTGAAGGTAAGCACTTGCTATTGTGCTAAGCTGAATAGAGTAAGTGACAGATTGCCGTAATTGTTTGATTAATCTTTCGTAAGAAGTGATTTAAGCATGCAAATTATGATTTATATAAGATGCACATGCCTCAAAATTTTATTAGTCACCTTCAAACTTATATAAATTATTTCTTCACCAGGTTTATGAGTATCTCTTGCCCTTTTTGCTTCCTGTCCCCCTTCCCCTTCCCCTTTCTCCACTCCTTTCATATAGCACAAAGGCTTTTTTTTTTCCCCCTATAGACTGTTGAACTGTTTATGATTGATGAAATGGAACCGGTTCCATATCTGCATTCCTGCCCCAAAGAGAGGGATACCATTTCTTTATTTCCTTTTTCGGATTGACTACAGAGCCAAAATCTAGAGATATTAATATGAAGGAAAATTTTATGTTACAAAGGAAATGGTTTGGATTAACGGTTCAATTTTTTTTTTTAATGTAGGATCAATTGACAATGCTCGACAATGCATTTGCTAGCAAATTTACATCCAGAAAATTTGTGATTGTGAACATTTTAATAAATTTTCCCTCTTTTTCAGGGTGATGATGTTTGTGCTTTGGATACTAATACTCTTGAAGAGCTGCAAAACTTTCATGTAGAGGCTATTACCAAGATTTGCCATGCAAAAGTGAGATATATCTTCTGATTGATGAAATTTTTCTCTTCACCTGAATTATGGTTGATTTTACTGTAGCTGCATATTCATTCTTTTAATTAGAATGTCCAGACGTGAAAGATTTGTTTACTATGGTTCTGTCTGAATATGAGTTACTATAGTTCAACTCATGTCTTAAGTATGGATAGCTTGAATGGGGACCGTGTTCCTGCCTGATGCATAGTGAGGACCCTCATTTTCATGCTCACAATGGAACATTTAAAACACAATGGACAATTTTGATGCTTGGTGGATTTTTAAAATTGAAGGACATTTCTTTATTATTTCTCCGTGCAATACTGCCTCATCCATAAGATTGCTGTTCATTGCATGAGTCCTATACTTTTATGGCATGTTTGGTAAAATGGAATGGACGGACTAGACAGTATTGAGAAATAAAAATAAAAAAACTAAAATCTCGTGTTCGGTATTTGCTTCTTTTCTCTGCATTAATGATATGCAAATAAGGCCCATGAAACAGAAAATAACGTATTTCTTGGTTTCTGTCTTGTGAAAACTTGTGGGTGCTTTTTTTTTTTTCCTTGGAGCTTTATTTTAACTTTGTTCTGTGTATAAATCCTTGTGGCTATATTAGTACTCTGATGTTTCCTCGTCTTATGTGTCATATGGTGTGCAACTTATACAATAAAGGGTCAGGATTCCGCTGATGAGTTAATGCTAATTAGTGTCACGGTCGTGTTTAAAGGTAGATTTATGCAACACCATGTCATGATGTCATCAACAGCTTCCTCTTGAAAATCTAGGAAGATCCCAACAAGGTTGAAATTGGCACGCTAGAAATTTATCCCTGTTAAAATAATTCCCAGACGTGTCATGTCTCTTTGATCTGAAGTACAGTTGTCATTTTTTTTTTTTGGATAATTTAACCCGAGTATAATGATAATTGTTCTTCAAAAGCTTTTAAATTCCTGCATTAGGTTACGTTTAGGATATGATGACCTAATTAAAATGTTGATTCGCACGTTTGAGAAACTATTTTTTTGTAGTTACTTTGTCTTCTGTTTCAAGTAAACTAATTCCTGCACATTTGAGTTTTAACAGACATTGACTGATATTTGCAGGCTAACGCACATTTCTCAAATCATGTTTTATAGCATTTCAGAGAGTTCCAGGATTCAGGTAAGCTATGATTCCTTTTTCCCTGGCAAAGGGACCCTTCCAGGTCTTAGAATTTAATTTTCTGAATACTACATGGAAGAATTCTTAATTTCTCTTAATGAAGCCACAATAATTAGCCATCCAGTGGCAAAAATATTCCATTTTCATTTGTTCTTTTTAGTACACGTGACCCAAAAAACATTTTAGCTATGTTTATAGTAGTTTTCCATTTTTCACTTATTAATATGTTCATACTGTTTTAGCAATACCTAGTGTTGAATCACCTCTTCTAAAAGCTCATGTTGTTAGAATGAATCATTTATTTATTTTAATGTAGTCTTCAAGGCTTGACGCATGCAATTTTCATTAATTAGTGGCGTCGAAACTTGAAATCAAGAACTATGCATGCTTCTAGTACCATGTTAAAGCAACTCATGAAGAGGTTAACCTATTAGAGAGGGGTCACATTTATCTATTTAAATTTAGTCTTCAATACTTTTGCAATGTCTTAATCCTGCCTTTTGCTACATGCCTCCATCTGACTAGTGTGAAACTTGTTTCAAATTTATACTCGTGGGGAGGTTGCCACGCTGAGTCTGACTGTATATTCTTCTCTCGACTAGTTGACTCAAAACGAGAAAGTGTTTATGGCTTATGACCCGTTTTCGTTCCCTAAGAATCTCTACTTATCATCTTCAGGGAGTCTGCTTTACCATTTGATGATTCTTCTGCTGTTCTTCTCATTACTTGCAGGTGCACTAACAACCTTGCAAATACAAATTCACAAATTTCGGCTCAGAACGCAGCTGAGCATATTTTTGCTCCAAGCAGCAACTATCATTTTTAGGACTGGCATAGCTGAAAACATGACTTTAATGAGCCCTGCATTTATCCTCTGTGAACACTTATATGGTAGAAATTTGTAATTCGGTGTAGCCCTTCATGTTTATACTGTTCAGATTTTAACCTAACTGCATTAAAGTACAAGCTTTTGACAACTGCATCAACTGCATGTACTTTCTGTATAAAATGTCAGTGACTTCATTTTCTGTATTGCTTCCTCTAAGAACAAAAATTTCCAGGAAAAGTTTCTTCGTACATTTCCAGCAACAGTGAAAATCAAAAGGGAGCTAAAGCTGTTAGCCTTTACTGACTTTAAAATTGGCAAACAATAACATGGCAATTCAGTTCAGATTCAGTCCTAATTGGTTCTTACAACATTATATGGCAAACTCATATTCATGTAGTCCACCCAATTTGCAGTAGGGGTGACAATGGACTGAGCTGAGTTTTGACTTTTTGACACAAGCTCGGCTTTTGTTCCCAAATTAGGCTTTGTTTGGTCCTTTGGCTCATGGACCAAAAACTTGATGAAAAATATGAACTTTTTGTCATCTGACAGTTGAGGTTAGAATCCCAATGTTGAAATATGAAAATGAAACTGATGATCTTACCTTGTGAGTTAAGAATACTTAATTTATTAGATGTTTTGTCTTTCTACTTAATACAACAGCTTTGGAAATACCCATGTATCCAGCCAGAAAATCAACTTTAGGGCGAATTGAAGTTTTGCTTCCTCTTTTTCCTCATGCGCCAACGACTGATATCTTGTCCCTTGTGCGATTCGCCCTTTCTCTTTTTCACGGGATACATATCAGGGCCTGTGGCTTTTTTTTTTTCTTTTTATACACACACAGATTAACATTTCAGTAAATATTAATTTGAATTGTATAGAAAACCTCCAATAACCGTGTATAAGAAAAAAAGTAACTTACTAGAAAGCTGTGCCGGTAGATCACTGCAATCCGTGTCACCCCAACTAATTTCCTGGTTTTCAGTCATAAATCACCAACCTCTGTTGCAGAGGAAGGTCTGTGCAGCCAAAATTTGATAATTAGCTTAATAGACAAAGAATTCTTTGAGTTATTCTTTAGACGCCTTTGTTTTTATTACCTCCAATTATGTTCAGGTTTTCAGATTCCGGTCCAAGTTCCTGGCTGTCTAGGATCCCCAAACACAACATTATCCCGAGGCTGCAATTTAAGAGCTTTCGAAATGCTTATATTTTCGTTTGAAAATTTAATGCATACATAATAATTTTTGCAAGGTTCTTACACTAATAGTAAGATAGTCAAATGGCTCTAGTTGAAAATAGACACTGTTATCACTTGTCATGCTCAAATATAAGGATCCGAAAGAGTACAAGAAGTCGTCTGAAGATGTTACAGGTTTCCAGCAGACAGAAAGATATGGATCCACAACTGGGGATCCCGCTTTCGATGTCAATTCTTTCACCTGAAAAATCAACCAGAGGATAATAAATTGATTCTGTAGACGATATGCAGCAATATATTCTCTCTTCTGTCTCACCTGAGAAAGAACAGCTTGGTATATTGCAGGGCTGAAGTAGCTGTAAGCCTGTAAGTAGTCCCACTATCCAATGAAAAATGCAATCCAGATACAAGAAGATTATGTCCATACAATATGTCTGCGGGGCCAAGCCTACATGCAATTTTCGACATGCTCAAATTAGTATTTTTATAGTCTTATGTGAAGTACATTTTGGTATATATGGATGGACTAATTTCTAGTGAATTTTGCTTAGTCAAGGTGATTGTTTGACACTGACCTGTAAAGTATGGTGGCTTTGATAGAGAATCTCCGAGGACAAGATATCCAGGGCCATTTTTATCACTTGAGCAAAGGGCCACAGCCTTCTTAATTAGACCTTGACTGCTTAGCTGTGACAAATTGCTTGTTTCGCCACTGCCGAGTCCTAGGACTCCATCTGTAAAAGGAGGACGAAGCGAAGGAGAAAATTCTTGATGATATCCACACCTGCCAGTAAGAGTTGTATAGTAATAGTAAGTATAAAGAAAAGAGTGAATAATGTCGGATAGCTAAGCAAATAAAAATAGCTCAATCTGCGTTTCATGAACTTCGACATACTTAACAGAACTTGAGAAAACCTATTTATATTAGTCAAAGAACGTAACCTGATTAATCAAAAGATAGAATAACCAAAACTCGTTCCACACTTTTTACCACTAAATTTGCTAGTCAGTGAATGGACGTAAGTTCAGAAATGGCGACAACATTTAAAACCATGTTTGATTTGCAAAATGAGAACTTTTCTTACCCAAATGTGAGAGTAGGAATGTATCGTAGTTGATCACACTTTAAGGAGGAAGAGAGTACAAAGGCGTCCTTAACCAAAACACCAAGAGATGTACCATGGTCTGCATATTCAATCTGATAATCGCATTGCTGATTTTGCTGACTACATTGTGGATTTACTGGTTTTTCGACGAATCCACATATGGAGGCATCCACGCACGACACGAAATTGTTCTTGGTCACATAATGACCATTTGGGGTTGGATACTTGGATATATGCTAAAAGGCTGCAAACACCCACAAATTATTTTTTCCATTTTAATCTAACTAGAAAAATTATTTGTATATTTATAGAGCTTAAAATTTGAACAAAAAAAAAAAAAAAAACCTTTAGAAACCTAATGTTAGTAGGGGAACATGTGATCCATGTAAGGTCACTGCTAGTGTCAATATCAAGAAATAATTTTTTTTAAATCATTTCCCACTTGCACTGTAGCACGAATAAACTTGCAAATCGAATGATCATAATGTATTTCATATGCGTCGGGATATTAAATTTAAGTAGCACTAAATCAACTTTCAAATTTAAAAGATCATGATACCCATTTTTAAGAGGATCTCCTTCTACTAGGAAATAGTAGGATGAAGGACTGGGAACCGGAGATTGAGCCGGTACGCCCGTTTCGTTATATAGCTGCCTGGCAACTATGTAACAAACCTTAAACACCCTACTTTGTAAATATCGATGTTTTGTCATACAGAAAAACAAGCGTTAATTACCTGCAGATTGGTTCTTTGCTAAATTTCAGCTTTGTAATGGATTTGTGAGGACATCTACGGACATGAATGCTGGCCCAAAAGGGAAAAAGAAAAGACAGAGAAAAAGAGACCATTGCAAAATTTGTCAACCAACAGATTATTCCTTTGCAGACCAGTTCTAAATGCATGATATGCGATGAATTGCATTAGATCACATCCATAATGAAAATTATGTGATAGTCTGATAGTCCACTCATCAGTGAGGAATAATAACGGAGATAAATTCCGCCATGAAAGGAAAAATAACCCTCACAGAGATCCATAATCATGCCTCATTCTTTCAGGCACGTTCGCTATGGAGAAATGTTAATTTTTTTGCAAAACCATTTACAGTAAATTGGCAAAAAGCAAAAAGTATACCTAGTAAATCAAATTTGCGAGGAATTTTTAAATAAATTTTCCATCACAAGAAATTTTAGATGGATTTTTTGTGGCAAATTAGCTGAGAAATTTCGAAACACATTCCAAACCCAGCAATTGAATTCACATGCAATGTACGGCTCCTAACCAACTAGGCATTTAGGCCTGAAATTATTTGCTATGAATTTGCAGCAGTTCTGGTTAAGCTTATAAAAATTTCTTCCAATTACGTGTACTCATAAATGAACTGTAAACTTTAGCTTAAAAAAATTTCTTCCAATAGCATTTCTCTATTTTTGAATTCTACGGAATGAAAACAAATGACAATAAAGAGAGAACAATTTAGGTTACATTCATGAGGGTTCAGATGCAATTCGAATAGGGTCAACAGCATCGTCCATTTCATATGGAGCCACAATAAAAGGAAAATCAGACACCCTACTTGGATTCATTAGGACACCAAAAAAAAAAAAAAAAGAGAACATTTTTTCATCCTAGATCCTAGGTTTATGTCCCAAAGTTGATGGCATTTTTACATGATCGTGCAACAGCCACTGCTTTCGAAGCTCAAGGGCGGGGCTGTTAGCGGTGGCGAATGCACGTACGACGATTCTAAACAAGTATCTTGAAATGCTTGTCGGAAAGGAAAATAACGACCATATTCATCGTAGCTGCTCATCCGGTAACCATATGGATTATCATGGTTCGGCAAAAATAAGTTGCTCGAACACTGTCCATATTGGAACCAACATAATTCTACATGTCTTCCAGCTTTTCTCAGCTTTTTCATAAGTAATTTTGGATCAATCAAACCTGACACGTGCACAATGCCGTATTCATCCATCTTGAAACTACGTACTCCTTCATTCGATACACCAAAAAAATAAAATAAAATCAGAATATATCATGAAAATAAGTATTTTTGTAAGAAATTAATTATTTTGTACCTCGGCTACTGGATAGCACACCCCTGACTGCCTTTTGCCATCCTGGACTGCGTACATTTACTCTCAGAATACATGACTGGAGAAAAATACAAAAAGAATATGAAAAAAAATTGATAAAGTGGAAAATACCGATGAAATATACAGACAAAATACAATACCATGAATGCTGAATTGTCTTCCTTAAATGAATGAATCCATTTGCAAGGTGCCATTGATACAATTTATTCGACAAAGTTTTTCTTAAAGTCTGAACTAAAATACAAGAAATGTCCATTCTTTTGGAACTTGAATAGAGTGTTGGTGGATTTTTTACTTTTTTTTTGGAAATGATGAAAATGGTGTGATTCATAAGGAAATTATATCGGTTAAAAAAAAGAATTCTGGGAATATTCCGTCTCAAAAATGGCTAATTGACATGAATGAAAAAAAATCAAGTTAATTGATATGATAGAGTAAAGACACGTTTGCTTATTTTGGAAATAAATCTCTTATTTAAAGGAGAAAAGAAATCTCAAAATCTGGTAGTAAAATAATACCAATTTGGATAAGTTTTATGATAGATTTAATAAACACTCGTCGGCATGCCAACATTTAATTAGAAATAATAAACCACAGGTCGTATAACTGGCTGGTGTTATTTGCGCAACAACATTTCTTAGAAAAATGATTTTTTCCGAAAATAATGTATTCGCGATAGTTATTTTAAATGAAAGAAAATTAATATCTATTATAAATCTCAAATTTGTCAATGATGAAGCTCGAAACTATCGAGTCAAAAGAGTTCAAGAAATCAGTGGAACATGCCAAAGGGCCCCTTGAAATCTTAGCCGTGACAAAATACTTCTTTCAAAACTTCCAAATCATAGGACTCCATCTGCAAAAGGAGGAGGATGTGCAGCAGAAAACTCCTGATCATATATCTGCATCCGCTAGTATTCGGAAGGTTAGAAATATCAATAATTCGATATGCATTCAGTAGTGGAAGTAAGCTCAAGTAATTGCAATGGCATTTTCAACCCAACAAGCAAGAGATGTAGTGTCCTTTAATTTTCAAAATGAGAAGCCTACTTACCCAAACATGAGAGTGGGAGAGGATTGAAGTGGATTTCCCTTTGAGGAAGAGAGTAAGAATGTGTCCTTAACCAGAACACCAAGAATGTGTCCTTGCTGTAGTTTTGAATGATCCACTCAATTTAGATCTTACAGTAAATATAAGAACTAACAGAACAGAATCGAGTAGTTGAAATGATTGATTGCACTTTTATCTTGTTTTCACATTCCAATTTGAGTCACTTTCACCGACTCGCAGAATGAGATGTTGAAACCACTTCATCATATCATGTTGTGATATTTACTGTTCTTTTGAACAAATATTCGACAGGATCTTTATTTCCAAGGCTCGATTTTTATCATGCCCAAGCATTACAAATATGGAAAAATCAAGATCTTGACAAATCAACAAACTGAATGAGACAATGCAAAACATATACTGATAAACAAACGTTTCTAAGGTGCCTCACAGTTCAAATAAATGTGGAGCCAATTAGCCACAATACATTATTCTCTATCATAAAAGCACATACTTAACATAGACCTTTTACTGCTGATGTAATCGTTCGACCAAATGGGATAGCTAAAACACGGTTGGATCTTACCAACCAAATAAAGCTCGAAGAATCCCAAGTATACTGCCATTTAGCAGTGCCTTCAGAAGTTGAAGCTTCCTGGTTGTGTATGGTGGGTACCTTGCAGCTATATCCCCAGCAAAACTACGTTTTAAAACTGCCTTCTTATGGCTGAAAGCATCAAAAGAGAATTTCCCGTGGTATGATCCCATCCCACTTCCCCCTACACCTCCAAATGGTAAAGATGACTCTGCAAGCTGCACCAGCAAGTTTATCATAATGATTCAGGTCATTCCCATTGACATTTTCTTTTGATAAGCTCATCATTTTACATGACCACTAGTGGTGCGGCAACATAATTAGAAGGGAGAAATCACATCATGATTGTAAAAAGGGTCAAAGCTAATGCAAATCATCGTGCAAGTATATACAATATAAATGACAATTTCAAATCTACCAAAAGCTTTAGTAAGGAACTAAGGATTATAATCCAGGAAGAACAATTACATGCAGAGTAGTGTCGTTAATACACAAACCCCCTGCTGAGACACTTCCTACGAACTCATCCATTAGCTTTTTGTCATTCGTAAATAAATAAGCAGCAAGAGGCTTCTCTCTTGCATTGATAACATTGATACTGTCTTCAATTTTGTTGACCTTCACAAAAGAAAACATTACTTAAAATTAAAATTTTCCAGAGCTAAAATAAAAGCAAAGACAAAAAGTCAAACATGTGTATCATTCTGCCCTCTGTATTCATTTAAAAAAAAAAAAAAAAAGTAGCATTGTATGCCATATTTGCTATCAAAATTCTCCCCTCTTATAATGAATAATTACGGGTTCTTGGAAATTCATCATAAATTTTGCTCTTTGTTTCATGTTGACGTATATCTCATTTATAATGGGGCTCAGAAAAATTCACCACATGAACCGTAGTTTTACCGTGATGATGGGAAGTAAAGGACCAAATATCTCCTCATTCATGATCAGAGAATCTTCTGGAACATCCAACAAAATAGTCGGAGCAATCCTTCTGCCAGGATAGACATGAGAATAATAACCTCGATAAAAAATCAAGTTTAATTTAAAATCGTTAGTGTAAAATCAAGCATCGGATCTTACAGATTGGTTTTGTTCCGTTGACCTCCATGGACTACCTTACCAAAAACCTTCTCATCATCCATTAATTTTGTCAAGCGCTCGAAGTGACTGGAATTTACAATTCTCGATAAGTCCAGTGATTTCAGAGGTTCCTTCCCATAGAACCTCTCCAGTTCAGATATCAGAGCATCTATCTGATGAGAAATGACATCAGAAGTTATTGAAACATAGAAATTCGATATCCACATCGTTTAAGTTATGTGGATCTTTAATCAAATGGAGAAAACTTACCAACTTTGAAGCAAATGCTTTTGTAGTTATTATGTAATCAGGGGAAACACAGGTTTGCCCGCAGTTTGAGGCCCACTTGCCTCCAATTATCCGTCTAGTGGCAACCTTGAAAATGCAGAATAACAATGGTAAAAATAACAGCATACAATAGTTATGGCTCCGTAAAAATTCGAATTTGGCATTATTTAATAATGAAAGATATCATTACTTCTAAATTTATGTTCTTATCAACAACCACAGGAGATTTTCCACCGAGCTCCAAAATCACGGGCGTAAGATGCTTCGCAGCAGCAGCTAATACAATACGTCCCACCTTTCCATTTCCTACGAAATATTTAGAAAGGTCATTTAAATCTGAAAATTTAAGTCAGTCTATATGAATTATGATAATGGTAAAAGATTATTAGGGAGTAGAATCCAAGAGTGATTTCATTCGGTATACCTGTATAGAATATTTTATCCCATTTTTGCTCCAGCAATGCAGTAGTTTCAGGGACAGCACCCTCAACAACTTTCACTGCTGAGGAATCCATATATTCCCCGAGAAGCTTCGAAAGCAGTGAGGATGTGGCAGGGGCAATGTCCGATGGTTTCAACACTACAGCATTACCGGCTGCAATAGCTCCAACAACTGGATCAAGAGATAACACTACAGAGGAAAGGAACAGTCAACAGTTGAAATACATTTTATATAATTGAGAATTAAAACTCGGGAACAAAGAACACAAATAAACCGGAATCAACGTACCAAAAGGATAGTTCCAAGTTGATATGATCAATATAACACCGAGGGGTTCTGAAACTATTTCGGCTGATGAGGGAAATGTGGTTGATGAGGTTTTTGCCTGCGACCACAGATAATTAGCGCTGAAATAACCTTATTTGACTGATGATCAAGATAACAATAAGGTGAAAGTTTATACTTTATAGTAATTGAGTAAAATTACCTTTTCTGGAACCATCCATCGGCGTAATTCCTTCAATGCCAACTTGCACGATGATTTGACAGTAGAAATCTACAGTATATAACGCTAATCAGATACTGAGAATGAAAAGACAAACACAATGTATATTTTCAGCTGAAATATATATATATATATCTCTTCAGGATGTTAACTAATTAGTTCATGATTAAAACTGCTATTACCAGAAAAAGCAAACCAAGTTTGCAAAAACACACAAAAAGATCAAAATGGTATCTCAATTAGTCATCAAGAATGTACATAAGCATGCCACAAAAGAGAGGCAGCTCAACCCCTGAGCAAGCAAAGGATAAATAATATTTGCTCCCCTACATGGTCCTGATTCCTCAGCAAAAATAAAGCACTGTATGGCAATCAAAAAAGACAAAAATGATTATCAGTCCCTTGGTTCCACTAAACTTGTTGATATAATACTGAGTAAAACTCATCTTTGGGACTAGCTCATAAAAGGAGCCTATCTAGCTATAATGTCAAAGGTCAAGTTTTAACTTGGCAATATGAGATTCTCCTTGTGTTTGCTCCGGTGCCACTTGTTACAAACAAAATAATAAGAAATCTGGGAAGGTGTTCAAGTTAAGTCGACTGGCCAAGCTATAAATAACCAAGCCGCAAGTAGAGTAATTATACAAGCATAAGGAAAAAAGTATAAATTATGCGACCTCCTAGCTATAAGGAAAACAAGTATAAATTATGTGACCTCATGGACAAAGGCTTCAAATTCTGGCTTATTGAGGTCAGAACGGAGAGCTTCAATTATATCTTTCTCATGGTCATTAGCCATTTTTATCAGGGCCTTTAACTGCGACTCCCGCCACTCATAGCTTTTTGTCTTGCCACTTGTATAGGTTGCTTTCAGTTCAGCCACCACCTCCGCCACGTCCACCGCCATACTATCAACAAATATCAACACCCCACTTTAAAGTGTGTGCATATGTGCGGATACAGAGGCTAATGCGTTTGGAGTGCTGGGAGTATTGATGCAGTAGAGAAGGGAATATGGCCTTTTGTATACACAGAGAGTATTTTGGTTTAGACAGTAATGAGCTTTATATGGTGGCTTATATGCTTGGTTTTATTCTTGGGAAGGTGAAGATGGCCGGCTGCATTGGGCCGCGTTAACAAGCTTGCTTATATGGTGGCTTATATGCATAGGGGAAGAATGCGAGTGTAACTAGTTATTCGATTAGGTATGGAGTCAATATTGGCATCAGTCATTTAAATGCGAAAATAACTAGTTTGTCGATTAGGTTTGGCGCCTAACCCTAAACAAAATGTTGACAATTAAGATATGATAGGCAATTATAAAAAGGTTGAACCCCAACCTTGAGGGCCTTCCACCGACCCTGTCCGGACCATCGTGGAGGAGGTAAATCGCAGGATGTGTCTTCCAGGAGCCAGGGTGGAGAGCTTATGGATAAGCCTGAGCTATTAACCGTATGGTAACTCCCGTTTGCAACAAAGCCAATTCCACCTTGCGGGGAATCGAACTTTACACACTACCGCGCTGAGCCCTAACCGCCCTCCCCTTTGCCACTGGGAGATTTGCCCTGGGGGCTCATGATAGGCAATTATAATCACAGTANTAGCCAATTCCACCTTGCGTGGAATCGAACTTTACACACTACCGCGCTGAGCCCTAACCGCCCTCCCCTTTGCCACTGGGAGATTTGCCCTGGGGGCTCATGATAGGCAATTATAATCACAGTATGTTGCGAATATACCTATAATTTATAGAGGAAAAATATTTACGTAAAGAGAAAATGGATTATTTATTCAATTTGAGATTATTGAAATGTCTCGTGTAGACAATTTCAACTTATTGAGAATGATGCTTTAGTAATATTTATATTTTGGAATAACATATAAATATTTTTTTAATACAACATTATTCATTGAAGAAGTGAAATTGATTAATGAAATGTTCTTTGTTTGTATATTGGAAAAAAAAAAAAGGTTAAATAGACGAATTAATAAAGAATTCAATGGCATATCTAACCCAAATAACGTCCATATAGATAAGTCAAGACCCGCGGTCCCACCACATTTTTTAAATTGCATAAAAAGTTCCTAACTTATATTCATTATAACATTTATGTCCTCATTTTTTTTCCTTCACATTCTTATTCTCAAATAATTACAAATAAAAAAAAAATTTTATTTATCCCTCGTATTTAAAAAAAATGGTAAAATAAAATTAAGACTAAATATATTTCCTTTGTTTTAAAGTACGCTAATGATATTTTTAGATGAAAACCGTGATCAAGGACAAAATTTGCTAATTAATAAAAGTTTAAAGATAGGAGTATATGATGAAAAAAATTAAGAATACAAACACGACAATAAATAAAAGTTAATGATATTTAGCTCCTGTTTGATGTACATTAAAATGGAAAGAATGCATTTTTTGGGTGATGTGATGGTAAATATATGATTGAAAAAGAAGGAAAAATTATTGATGTGATAGAAAATATTATTTTATTGAAAAATGTGTGGTTGAGTAATGTAATAGAATCTTTTGGCATGGTTGGGCCATTAACTTGGTCAAGTGAGCCAGTACAAAATCGGCTCAACCGGCCTACTAAAAAAAAAGTGATACAAAATATACTTGGATTAAATTAATCTAGGTAGCTTCCTCCCTTGATCGCATCGCAATTAAATAATCTCACTAATGAGATGAAATTAGACTAAAATTTTCAATCTTTATAATGAAGAGTGGAGAATCAAACGGAACAAAAGATACATATAGCATGTAATACAAAGTAACGGATCTCTAGGAACAGAAATAGCCAAAATTGATCATAACCGACCAAATAAAGCTCGAAAAATGCCAAGTGCATTGCCATCTAATAGTGCCTTGATGAGTTGCAATTTCTCCGGTGTGTATGGCGGGTACCTTGTAGCTGCATCCCCTGCAAAACTACGCCGTAAAACTGCCTTCTTATGGCTGAAAGCATCGAAAGAGAATTTCCCATGGTACGATCCCATTCCACTTTCACCTACGCCTCCAAATGGTAAAGAGTTAACTGTAACCTGCATCAGTAAATACCAACTTCATGTTCACGGGGTATTTCCAAAACCACGTGGAAATTACATCATGTAGGTGAAAAACGTCATGCCTAATGCAAGATATAGTGCCAAGTAAATATGCAACAATATACGCATAATACAGTTGGCACGAATAATTACATGCAGAGTAGTCTCATTAATCGACACCCCCCCTGCTGAGACGCTTCCTATGAACTCCTCCTCCAGCTTTTTCTCATCTGTGAATAAATAAGCAGCCAGCGGCTTTGCTCTAGCATTGATCACATTGATACCTTTTGAATTTTTAACCCACGAATATTAAAAAACTAGACAAATTCTTAATAAGTAAATCAGCACAATTATTATTTTTTTGTACTTGTTAAAATCCGTAGTTTATTGAAAACAATCTTTACTTGACCTCAAGCACCTTAAGTTGACTTGAAATTTAGATAGAATAATTTTTATATTTTAATTGATATNCTCTAGCATTGATCACATTGATACTGTCTTCAATTTTGTTGACCTACACAAAAGAAAAAAATAACAACATTTCAAATTAAAACTGCCCCAAGCTAACACAAAAATAAATCAAAGAATGTCAAACAAGTTCGCCTTTCTGCCTTTTTTTTTTGTCTAGGTAAAAGTAGCACTGCAAAAATAATATTTACAAAAATCATCACCTCTTAAAATGAAGGACTACGAGTTGTTTGAAATTCATCGTATATTTTTCTCTTCGTTTTCTTTAAGTGAATTATCATTCTAATCCAAGCATTTCTCTGTAAAAATCATGTCAAAACAGTGCAGGGAGCTACATCAGAAAATGCACGATTTTCTTCTTTTTCTTGATTGAGGAGAATGTATTGGCAAAATGATCCTGGTCTCACAATCTCACCCATGTTTATGTTGACACACATCTCACTTGTAATCGTCTAGTACTGGGGTTGTATCCAGAAAGGTTAACTTACTAGGTGGAATCACATGATCCCCATCTTCATATCAAGCCAATTTGAAAATGTGGTTCCCAAATCTCTATCCCACTCGAATGAAGCACCACATCAATATAGCCCAAGCGTGATCAGTATGGCCCCACAAGAGATTTCTTCTTCCGTCCATCTCACATACTCAATCAAGGCCTACATGATATCCATCTAAAATATGTACCTATTAGGTGGAGTAGCCTAAACCACTTATAAACCATATCGTCTTCATATCTAACCGATGTAGGGCATTTTTTCTCACATTTATAACAAAAATGAGGCTCCGCAAAAGGTATGAACAAAGGATCGAAATTTTTACCGTGATAATTGGAAGTAAAGGACCAAATATCTCCTCATTCATGATTAAAGAATCTTCCGGAACATCCAATAGAATAGTGGGAGCAATCTTTCTGCCATTATAGAAAGGAAAATAATAACATCGACACAAAATCTATTTTGATTTAAGTTCATTGTTGAATAAGGCAAAAAGTGTTGAGTCACCTCGTCTAAAAGCTTAAGCTACTAGAGGGGGAACACATTTATTTAAATTTAGTCTTCAATAAAAAGTATAAAATCATCTTTGGAACTCACAGATTGGTTTCATCCCGTTGACCTCCATGAACTATCTTATCCGAAACCTTCTCATCATTCATTAATTTTTCCAAGCGATCGAAGTGGTTGGAATTTACAATGCGCGATAGATCTTGTGATTTCAACGGTTCCTTCCCAAAGAATTTCTCCAGTTCAGAAATCAGAGCATCTATCTGAGGAGTGACATCAGAAGTTAATGAATCTATATTAAGTGCTCGTCTGCTGGATACAATAATATGCAAGTTTATTTTTCTTGATACCGCCAACTGCTGTTGAGTTTCTCTTCACCAAAAATACCACAAATATCTTTTCTGGTGTGTGTTATATGGAACTTCAATCACATGTGAAAACTTACCAACTTTGAAGCAAATGCTTTTGTAGTTATTACGTAATCAGGGGCAACACAGGTTTGTCCGTTGTTTGAGCACCACTTGCCTGCAATTATCCGTCTTGCAGCAACCTTGAAAATGAAGAATGAAAATGGTAAAAATGAAAGTAGATGCTGATTGTGGCACAATACAGATAAGGAAATAAATCATTACTTCTAAATTAACGTTTTTATCGACAACCACTGGACATTTTCCACCAAGCTCCAAAATCACGGGCGTAAGATGCTTTGCAGCAGCAGCTAATATAATGCGTCCCACCTTGCAACTCCCTACAAGATTGTAAAGACAAACGCCTACAAATTATTTCTTTCTTCATAAGATGAAAAAATACAAGCGATTGACTTCGTTAATACCTGTATAGAATATTTTATCCCATTTTTGCTCCAGCAATGCAGTTGTTTCAGGCACGGCACCCTCAACAACTTTCACAGCCGAATAATCCATATATTCATGGATAAGCTTTGAAAGCATTGAGGATGTGGCAGGGGCGATTTCTGACGGTTTCAACACTACAGTATTACCAGCTGAGATAGCTCCAACAATTGGATCAAGAGATAACACTGCAAGGGAAAGGAAACAATCACAACTGAAACATGTTTTATACAGTCGAGAAATAAACATGTAAACAAAGAACATAGATAAATAGGAATCGACATACAAAAAGGATAGTTCCAAGTCGATATGACCAATATGACACCTAGGGGTTCCGAAACTATTTCAGCTGACGATGGAAATGTGGTTGATGAGGTTTTCGCCTGCAATCACAAACAATTAGCATTGGAATCACCCTTATTCGACAGATAACCAAGTGAACAATCAGCCTCCGAGTTTTTATAATGTAGTCAATATACTTTTTCTGGAGTCATCCATTGATGTAATTCCTTCAATGCCAACTTGCACGACTTTTTTACTCCAGAAATCTGTAACATACATAACATTAATCAGATGCAGCGAATGAAATGTCTAAAATACAAGAAGAATTAAAACATAACACAATATTTATTTGTATTTAATGCACTTGTCTACTACCTACTCAAACAGAACTTCATGCACATTGAATGCTGCTACCTGTGTAACAATTGCTCCATTTTTGGAAACATTTCAAATCTTGATTATGATAAAAATAATAGAAAAAGGGAGAAATGTTTTTGAAGATGAAGAACATCAATTAACCAACGATCTTTAATTGCTAAAAGATTAACAGGACATCGGAGTAAAATTTATTCTCGATAAACTCGGAGTTGTTAAGAAACGAATTCGAACACAAGGAAGCTAGCTTTATTTGTTTAAATTTAGTCTTCAATACGACCCTCAATTGCATACTAAAATTACATTTTTTTAAAGATCTGAACTTGCACATTTTTCATAGTGGTAAGACTTAAATTCAGGAAGAGCTTAAGCAGTTGGAGAGTGCGCGTTTATTTATTTGAATTTCATTTTCAACAACTAAAAAAACAAAGCCTGGAAACCATATTATCTTAATTTACTCAAGCATATCTATTACTTACAAAATATTAAAACAAACAATCATGTTGCGTGTACATCCTTTTTACATCATTTTTGATATTGTGCCAAGGCCGACATGATTAGACAGTTTTTTAAAAAAATAAAAATTCGCCCAACACTTTTTTGAACTCCCACACAATGTAAACTGTTGGGTTTAAGAACACCACGTATGTCGACAATGGTACGATATTGTCCACTTTCCTCATGGATTTACTTTTGGCTAAAGCCAAAAGTAGATATTGTCCATGTTTATAAACCCATAATCTTTCCAATTTCTAACCGGACTTTGGGCGCACTCCCAACATAAACACTTAGCATTATTCTAAAACAAATATCCCCTTGAAGTTGTAAAATACCATAAAAATACGAAGACAATCAATTTCCACCAAATCAAAGACAAATAAATGAAAAAAGAACCCATAGTTTTCCATTTTCTTCAGTGAAAACAGAGCAATACAAAAATTTTATCAGAATAAGACCCTTCGTCCCAAGAAACAAGAATACATAAACATTTAAGAACTGTAATACGAGAATGAATTATGTACCTCGTGGACATAGGATTCGAATTCTGGTTTGTTGAGGTCAGAGCGAAGAGCACCAATTATGTCTTTCTCACGTTCCTCAGCTAGTTTCACAACGGCCTTCAACTGGGACACCCGCCATTCGTAGCTCTTGGTTTTGCCACTCCCAAAGGTTGCTCTCAGCCCCGCCACCAGCTCCGCTGCCTCCAACGCCATACTAACACCACCTCCACTTTCAAGTGTGTGTTTAGAGGGAGGGAGAGTGGCCTTGTGTCTGTGTGGCTAGCGTTGTAGAAGTGAGGATAGCTTAATCATTCCCGCAAAAAATTGTTTTATCTCTATAATATTTTATCAATATGGAATCTTCTTTTTTTAATTGCTAATTTTTATAATAAAGTATAAGTAGATACTTTATAAAGATGCTGAGGCAGCTGCAAGGGCAGAACAAGACAGGAAATTATAAACAGCGGATAGCGTTAAGGGTCCGTTTGGCCGCCATTATTACACATTATAATGAGGAAAATAATAATTTTTTGAAGAATGTGTGGTTAAAAAATAAGATTTATTATTTATTTACGTGTAATATTATTTTATTGAAAAATGTGTAATTAATAAAAAAAAAGAGAAAACTGAATTACAATTGAGGAATAACGGGGGCTAAGATTAAAGATTGTAGAGGAACTCAAGGTCTTTCGTTGTAAATTTGTCCATGAAATGCTCGTAGTGTTTAACGAGTCCATGTCAAATTTATTTACTCCCATATTTGGAGATCTACAGTTTAAAGTACAAAAACTCCATAACCCAAGTTGCAAACCAACAAGGGATTAACTACTTGGTCGTTTGCAACTTTGCAAGTTAAAAAGTCGCAAGTCGAAGATTCGGATTCAATCCCTATTTGGTTTAGATAAAAATGTTGATAAAAAAAATAATTAATTTTAATCACATATTTTTAGAATCCACAATTTTTATCAAAATTTCGAGCACGGTTCATTAACTTTTATCAAAATCTACAAAAAAAAACTATTTTTAACAAAATCAAATGAGGTTTATAAGATTTTTCGCAACATTGAATATATATGATTGTATGCAGTGATGTCCAAAGGGTAGAGTTTTTGCATTGAGACTAGGCATAGCATACAAGATTTTTCGAGGAGAAATACATGGCAAAAATAGAATCAAATGTGAGCCCCTATTTGATAGAAATTAAAATCAACAGTTTAATTCAAATCAAAGTCAACAATTAATTACATATTTCACGAGACTCACAACTTTTCAATTACACATTTCATCGACTTCTATCAAAATCTACTAAAAATTTGATTTTACTTCCCACCAAACAAGGGCTTAATAGAGGTGGATCCTAGGAAATCCAAAAGGAACACAAATTCTTGATGCAATCTCGGGGAATTGAGACAATTAAATTTTACTAAAATAGTTTCATCAGCTTCTTGGGGCACTATAAATCAAATAGTTACATTCTACATAATTATTCTTTACATATACAAAGCACAAACATAAATTAGACATTTTACCTTCTACCTATCCAAGAATTCACACACGGACAACCATAATATAGTTGAATCTTACGACCAATTCGGAAAATGCCCAGTATATTTCAATAGAAATGCCTTGAGAAATTGCAGTTTCTCGGATGTGTTGGGCGGGCACCTTCCAACTGCTTCCCAGCAAAAGTGAAGAGAGTATTTCCCATGGTATGATCCCATTCCCTATGCCTCCAAATGGTTAAGTGACAGTTGTACCCTGCACCATTTACGCCGTCTATTAATCATTTTTTTCTTTCTGATAAACTAATCAATCGTCGCTAAAACATGGAAAGTACTGCAAAATTGTATAATGCAAATATATATGCAAGAACACACACAAT
>CAIGRF010413848.1:0-18075 GCA_903798235.1 Fraxinus ornus
TCTCTCTATTTTATAACAAATAGAAGATTTTGACAAACAATACATGACGTGGAATTATTGAAAGATGGGAAAAAAAAGACATCAAATTTTGCCATATCAACATCTTTGACAAATAACACATGACGTAGAATTATTGAAAGATGTAAAAAAATTAAAGAAACAGACAAATCAAATTTTGCCATATGAACATCTTTATGAATTCGGTAAGGAATTCCATGTACTCGAGGCTTTTTCTAACTTGCATAAGATGATTTTTTTAATGTAGCTGAGTCAAAGAATTTCCTAGCCTAGAGCCTCGAGGGATAATTCTTTCTAGTGTTGTCTAATCAATTATCAAGAAATTTAAACTTTCAAAGAAAGTGGTTCGACTCTATCAAATATCCGGTATATATTAATTAGAGATAAATAACCTCAAATCAAACTTATCATAATATGCCCTTGCTTGATAGAACTTAAAATTCAGATTTTAATTTAATTTAAAATCAACAACTAATTTAATCACATATATGTGTCAATAACTTTTCAATCATACATTTCATTAACTTTTATCAAAATCTACTAAAAATCTAATTTTAACCTCCGTCAAATATAAACATATTTACAAACTTGAGCTTCTTTGAATAACTTTACCAATAAGGATATGGAGTTAAGATCTTTATTCTTATTTATTTTTTTATGATGTAGGAATACGCAACCGCTACCCGCCGCGGAGCCCGGACCATCTTGAAGGGGCGAAGGCCCGACCACTGTGAATGCGCACTGGGTAAACCCAGCTCCAAGTATAGTAGCCCGCAAACCACACAGGAGAGGTAAATCGTACTAGGTAAGCCCGGTGCGGCGGCTCGACGAATGAGTATTGGCAGGGGATTCGAACTTGTGATTTTCGGTCTCCGCGTTCACCTGCTCCACCAATTCGACCACCCCAAGGGGTTATTTTTTAAGATCTTTATACAATTATACTTGACTAGACTCTTTGTAGCATTTTTCTTGAGATCTTTTTGTCTGTGAAAGCATAATGGCAAACAATTTTTTTCCTCCAATTGGAACATTTCCAAGAAGTCACAAAAGGTCATGCAAGGAAATAATTCATATATCTATACATATATCACTATCATTTTGGTACAATTTATCTTAAACAAATGTTACGACTATAAAAAAAAAATTGATTTCTTCCAAAACAGAGAGATCGTGATTTTCTTTTCACGTCTACGAATAATCAGAATGGCGAGAAATATTTTGAAATGCATTCGAGGAATAAATTGTTCGACCGAATTTAATTTTCTATTTAAAGCTAAAAGGAAGTTTTGGTAAATAGATTATTCTAAGATGTCTTGAATTCAAATCTTTGCTCGGCTTTTGTATAATGTTGAAGCACTTTATTCAAGCTCACAAATGCTCAAGACATTAAAAGATATCTAGAAAAATATTTCGAAAATTGGTTTATTTTAGTCTAAAATTTCCTTTGATTGTTGTGTTTAGGAATCATTTTTTTTTTCCAATATTTTTTTATTTTTTTATTTTTTTATCTAGACTTCCACTCTACATCATGTTATTATTTTCACCCATTCTAGTGCCATCTATGTACCTGTATCCTTGATTTCTAAGGAAACAGGAAACCAAGTCTGGTGAATGAACCATGGCTGCTAGATCAGAGCCTGATTAATTGCTCATCCATTGTCGACTGGTGGTGGTTGTTGGGTTTTTTGATACCCAATAAATTTGAGCGATGATGTTAAATCGATTTTATAGTTTGGATTAGACTTCATATGCCTCGACCGATGATTGAAGTGAAATATTGACACCACATTGAACGAACCACTCCGACAACATAAGTGGGCCATTGGAAGTAACATAATTAATTAAAGTTGCTCATGGTCCAACCCAAACAGCTTGGACGACTTTGTTGGTTGGAGGCCCATTTATTTTGACTTATTGGGCCACTTAATGTTTGACCTAGAAGACCACTTTGCTTGGCTTATAAGTGGGTCGGCTTTAGTTGTCTTGCCCTAGTATGAATTTATTCTTGTAGCCGTAAGAATTGTGGAGAGAAGAGAGGTTCTTGCTTTGTGCTATCTTCTCCTTCTCTTTTCTTAGCCTTAGTGGCCAGTTTAGGCTGCCAAAGATCATTCAACTCACTCCTCTGTGGAACCTTGAAGCAACTGGTTTTGGGTATTGTGATTTTGGAGATTGGTTATTCTTTGTGGTGTTGATTTAGTTTATCTGAGCTTGGTTTTGGCGAAATCAAAGGTTAATAATCCTACAAATGGTATCATAGCACTGGGTGGTGCGAAATCCTGTGAAAATCGAAGAAGAGGAGACGAGCTTGAGAAGGAGAAGGAGAAACTCACAGCTCCAACCATTTTTCTCGGTTCTTTCATCAAAATCGATTTAATCTTGGAGCAATAGAAGAAAATAACCAAAAATTATTTTCAGAGCTAGTTGGGGTGATTTTTAGGCCATAAAATCAACCAGGAATTGCCAGAAAACGCAGCAGAAACTGAAGAAAAATTCTACCCAGTTTTTCCCAAAAAAATTGCACCTGCAATCTCAGTTTCCGGACAAACGGCTCACCTTTTGGAAAAACGGTGACCACCAGCATGTCCAGTAGGTCGAGGCGGTGTTGGGTGGCTGGCGTGTGAAATTTTTCGACGGTGCGTATGGCAGTGCGTGGGGACCACAGGCGGAGGCTGAAGCAGCGCGTGGAGGCGTTTTCTGACCTCGACTTCTTCAGGCAGTTTGTTTATCTTGATTTCCTGAATGTATTGATATTTTTTATTTAGTGTTTCAGGTTACGCAGGAAAAGTTGGACGACTTTGCCCTCGGTGGGTACGACGGTCGAAGTGCAAAACATTTACTGAATTACTTTAGACCATAAATTGTGGTTCTAAAGCAGTAATTTCGCATCTCTCGAAATTTACGAACTCAAATAGGTCCGCTCTGGTAAATTGGCTTATCCCGTTTAAATTTCAGCAATAGCGCGTCATCGTGTGAGGTGACATTAGGATTGAGATTACCGTAAAGGGGTAACCATTGCTTGTGCTAGAATTTTAGGAATTATTTACTTTAGTTGAAGGGTTGAATTTGTTTGCAAGTTGGTAATTTGTTTTTGTGCCGTAACTGTTGTTTAGTTACTGTGTGAGACTACATTGCTTGGAAAATTTGAATTTTTTGTTTATATACATTCGTGTTACATTGATTATCCCGTTAGAACACCCGAACTTGACCTGTTCGAACGTTCCCTTGATCTGAGATTTTGAGTCTCACGAAAACTTGGGGATCTATACGGTGTATATTGCTACCTTATGATTACTTTGCGTGACATATTTGTGCAATTTTGGTTGTTCTGTTTTTCAAAATGTCGTCACATTTCGAAATTGAGATTTTCAACGGGAAATGAGATTTTTCGATTTGGCAACAAAAGATGAAGGGTATTTTGGTTCAACAAAAAGTTTTAAAAGCCATTGATGGCAAATTTCTGAAAAAGCTTACAGAAGCACAAAAAGAAGAATATGATGAATTTGCATACACTTCTATCATTTTACACCTGTCTGACACTGTTTTAAAAACTGGAAAACTTGATTCTACAAAAGAATTTTGAAAAATGTTGGAGGATTTATATTTGCTTAAATCGACTCCTAATAAGTTGTACTTGCTTGAGAGATTTTTTAGCTTTAAAATGGATCCTTCAAAAGATCTTGATGACAATTTGGATGTTTTTAACAAGTTGGTTCAAGACATCATTAATTGTGATGAGAAGGTGTCCGAAACCTATAAGGCTATTATTTTGCTTAATTCTATGCCTGAATCATACAGAGAGGTTGAGATTGCGATTAAGTATGGTAGGGACACCTTAGCCCCAGAGATTGTCATCAATTCCCCTAGGAGTAAGGAAATGGAGATTAAGACTGAAAAAAAAAGACAAGAGAAATGGTGAGTTGCATATGATGAGGAGTAGAATGAAATTTAAGCAAATGACTTTGGGTAGAACTCTAGACTGTGGTGATTCGAGTAGTGACTCATGTGATGATGGTGGTAAAAAGAAGAGCAATAAGTGGGACAAGTCCGGTAGTAGATGGTGTTACAGTTGTGGTAAGTCTGGACACTTCATTAGGGACTGTCCCAAGAAGAAGGGTAAGACGAGAGGTGAGGCGAATTTGGCTGCAGGGTTGAGTGAGGACCCTTGTGAGCCTTACTTAGTGTAACCCTAGTTACTGCATGTGCATGCGTGTGTTATCCTTTTGCATGTGTGTGATTGCTTAATTCGGTTGCGTAATTATATGTGCATTTTCAATGTGATTGATATGTGCATTGACATGAATTGAAATGATCTTATTACTTTATGTGATTGTTTGCATGCATAGTGGGTGTGGGATGCATTTGCAATGTGTAGTATGTCTTTTGGTAATGTGGAGTATAGATGCCTAGGGGTACGTTGGTGGTTGTACTGTGGGATGTGGAGTGTGACATTTGGATCATGGTGGAGATGTGATCAAATGTTGGAATCCTGTATCTGTAAGATATTCTGATCATGTGGAGTGCAAGTTAACCACTTCTATCACTTCTGTTAGGTGGAGACCCATTATCCGCTTAGGTTGGAGAAGTGATGTGGTGATAGATGATTATCCCAATAACTTAGGATCTATTGTGACTTACCAGTTAGACATGTTTGGTTGAGTGATTAGTCTAGTGAGCATGGTGGGTGATAGGGTGAGATTTGTGTTCTCGGGGTGTGAGTGGCACAGAATGGGATAGGATACGTGTGATGAGATTTTCGTGAGGTCATTTATGCATTTGTTGCGTATGTATTGGCATGTTGATTGACTTGGTGTTAAACTGTTGTTCTGTGTGAACGTGGTTGATAAGATCTGTGTTATCTTATATGATATCTCTGTCGCATGTTTATTTGTTCTTGATTGATTGTTGTGATTATTTGCTTCTACTTTGGTGTTCTTGACCTTAGCCTTGGTGAGTATATGGAGCAGATATGGTATGTGTTTCAGGTGGAGACACGAGGTAAGGTCTGTGATACCAATTTTATTGGTTACCTTGGTTGTGCAAGTATAAATTGTGTGTTTTGATTGTTTGTAGATTATTGGGATCAAGGTGGAGATTTGTTGGGGTTTTTGATACCCAATAAATTCGAGCGATGATGTTAAACCGATTTTATAGTTTGGATTAGACTTCATAGGCCTCGACCGATGATTGAAGTGAAATGTTGACACCACATTGAACGAACCACTCCGACAACATAAGTGGGCCATTGGAAGTAACCTAATTAATTAGAGTTGCTCATGGTCCAACCCAAACACCTTGGACGGCTTTGTTGGTTGGAGGCCATTTATTGTGACTTATTGGGACACTTAATGTTTGACCTAGAAGACCACTTTGCTTAGCTTATAAGTGGGTCGGCTTTAGTTGTCTTGCCCTAGTGTGAATTGATTGTTGGAGCCGTGAGAATTGTGGAGAGAAGAGAGGTTCTTGCTTTGTGCTATCTTCTCCTTCTCTTTTCTTAGCTTTAGTGGCTAGTTTGGGCTGCCAAAGATCATTCAACTCACTCTTTTGTGGAACTTGAAGCAACCGGTTTTGGGTATCGTGGTTTTGGAGATTGGTTATTCTTTGTGGTGTTGATTTGGTTTATCTGAGCTTGGTTTTAGCGAAATCAAAGGTCAATAATCCTACCGTGGTTGTGCAATTAAGGGTTGTTCTCAGTCAGCTATGCTCGGCTAGCATGGGATGGTCTAGTAGTGACCTGACAGACTTTCTAACCAATTTTTTTTATCCATTTTATTGTCATCGGTAATTTGTAATCTACCCTTTACTCATTATTCAACAAAATTGAATGATTTGCAGAGAGATGTAATTCAACTGAGGTTTTGGATGTTGGAGTAGAGGTGCTCGTCGTGTTGCGTCGAAAAGGTTTATGTGGACCATAAGCCGAGTGTTCAATAAAAAATGAATTGAGTGATGACTTTTAAACTAAAAACGTAACTTACCAATTTTACCAAAAAAATTGAAGAGTAACGGCAAGGAAAAGAGTAATAATAATAAAAAAAAAATACTAAATTAATGCCAAGAGAAATGGATGCAATGTCGAGGTAAGAGTTGAACTATTTGTCTTTAAGTCGAATTTGCCCCACAATGATGCCTACGGAGGATGGCCATCAACTCCTAAGATACAACAATAATCTTCCTGTGTTAGTAGCACTTCAAAACACAAGAATCAACGAACCAAAATTAGGTTATTGTACTCATTTTGAATGAAATGGAAAATAGTTTTATGCAAAATTTTGACTAATCATTGAGATGATTAAATGGACATCCCGATGATCTTATTTATAGTTGATGAAATGTTATGAATGAAGTACCGCGCTCCAAAACTCGGCAACATTTGCTAACGGTCACAACTTTTGATGTCGCCCTTGCGTCGTTCAAGTGTTAGAAATAGAGACTCTGTCGCTGGCCCGTCGCTCAAGCGACGACCTCTCCACTTGAGCGCTAGGCGAGCAACGGAGTTAGATAAATAACCAACTAGTTTTCTCCATTTTTCCTTCCCATATACCACGACGATCTAATCAACGGGCAAATCAAGTTAGTCTATATATATATATATACCTAACCAATTTGAACAATCTCCCACATGAATAGAAATTCCAGAATATGCAATCAAAAAATGCAAATGGTATGCAAACTCTAACAAATGAGTACATACGACAAGCTATATTATCAGAATAGATGAAAATGTGACTTTGAACATTCTTTAGTTGAATACAATCGAATTTACTAAACTAATTGGTGAACAAAATATTTTGAACCATTCAATTTTTCGTGTAAATCAAAACAATTATACCAACACCATAACTCATCTACCCTTCTTTCATCTTCACATTTCAGTACTGTCAATCACTCAATCTTGAGAATCTATCATTATTCCATTTGGGAAATGAGTAATCTGTGCAGAAAGAGGAGTTTAGAATCCCTTTGGTGGACAATTTTGGAAATTCAATTATGGCTCCGAGTTATTTATAGTAGTAATTCCTGTGATGGTAAATCGAATTTACTGGCTTATCTTGAATCATTCAGTCGAGTTATGCATGTTCGTTTTTTATGTCCCAATTGAATGACGGATTTTTTATTTAATTATTTCATTACCTAATCGTTATAGAATCAAAAAGGAGAAACAAAGTTCTTAAGGTCATCTCCAATGTGTGCACCAAAACACCACTTTACACCAAACTCTGCACTATTTTGCACCAAAATGGTTGAGTATAATTTTGTTGTTCATTTTTATAAAAAAAAATTGGTTAAGCGTACTTGTGTCCATTTTCTTATACATTTTTTAATATAATAAATTATTATTATTATTATTGTAATAAATCTTAATATTGTAATCAATAAATAGTCAAGGAATTAATTAAAATAAGAATAAAAAAATTGGGAGATTAATAAACGTGATTATTTGAAGTTAATACGAATTCAAGGATAAATAGGCTCACATTGCACTTCGAAACACATTAATTTGGAAGATTAACAAATACAATTATTTGAAGTTAACACGAAACACATTAATTTGGGAGAGTAACATATACGATTGTTTGAAATTATCACTAAATCAAAAATAAATAGGCTCACATTGCACTTCAAAACGCATTAATTAATCATTTGTATGATGAGTATATGAATTTCGAGAATTAAATTGCAATATTATTGACTTCGTAATATCATGATATCGAAATTCGAAATGCATTTCACTATTTTTAATGACACTGTTTAATATTTTCTTATTTGTCGTGTGTTTCCATTAATTATACTTTTTTTTTTTTAAAAAAAAAAGAAATTTAATATTTAGGCTAATTTAACGTGATTATTTATTTAGTAATTTATGTCATTGTAAAATAAATAAATATTGTTTTCAAATAAATAAATTGTTAAAATTAAAAAAAAAAAAAGAACCGGATTAAGTACTATTTATTTGGTGTAAGTTTTGATAAAAATGAATTGGCGATGATTTTTAAGTTGGTGCAAAACGGTGCAAGCCCCAAACTTAGGTGGAAGATGTCTAATAAAAGGGAAGAAATATCTTCCATAAACTCAGCAAACAAATCAAACAGGGGTGGGTATTTTAAAATAAGTTTTTATTTTATTTTATTTTAAATTTATTTTATATATATAATGCAAAATTACCGTTTTACCCTTTTTAAAATTAATGAAAATGGTAAAAAGAAGTTGAGTGGCCATAGTGAAATGTTATATGAAATTGGGTGGTCATAGTGAATCGTTATATGAAATTGAATGATTTTGATGAAATAAAATTAAATTGGGTGGCTATGATAACACTAAATATGAAGTTGAGCGAGCATGATGAAACAAAATCAAGTTTAGTGGCCATGTTGACACAAATTATGAAGTTGGGTGGCAACCAGCGAGTGAATTTAACCCTAAAAAAATATTTCAATCCAGCATACTATCACATTTATTAATTGCATTTTAGGTAAGAGTTAATGTCTCTATATTCAAAGCTAGACATCTAGCTTGGGCTACTCAATTATGAACATATTAAATAGCATGAAAATAAAAACTATTCGGAGTGGCTAATTGATAGACTTTAGAAATATCGTTAACCTTATTTATGAATAAGAATAGTAATTAGTTCCACGAAATATGCAGATAATTATGAATGTGTGAATAAAATTAATGAATGATTTTGACTAAATATATTACCCTCAATTGATTTATTTAGAACATTTATTTGATTCATTAATCGAAATATCTTTAATTTAAGTAGGCAATTATACCAATATTCGTAAGGGATTCTTCTGTCTTCATGAAATTAAAAATTAACCGAATCATACCCTAATTCTAGAACTAAAATTACATTTTTTGTCATTTGGCAAAACTCAGACAAAAATTTAGTCCCACGTTGGACTGCTCTAATAGCGATGTCATATGACCCGTAAACTAACCTAAACCCCACCCCCACCCACCCCCCATTAAAATTATAACCCATTTTTTTCATACACTTTTGAATACAATAATATTAGGTGTAAATTCAATTTTTTTTCCTTTTTTAACTACATATTTTTTTAAAAAAATATTATTTTAAAAATTATAATCTCAAATAATGATAGTCAAACGGGGGCTAAGACCCTTAGTGCTCGTTTGACATTATTCCATATAATAATGAGAGAAATAATAAATTTTGGAGTATGTGAAATTTATTTATCTTATATGTAATATTATTTTATTAAAGAACGTGTGGATGAAAAGAGTAAAAAAAATAAATTATAATTTAACGAGGAATTGACAAGAAAAAACTTTGACCACCTTCTAGAACCCACCCTACGCCGCCTACTGTACCACCCACCACCTTTCTAGCACACCCTTAAATAGCCAACCCTTTTAATCTTCTTTTTTCACCTTTGAATTTTGATTAGCTACACAAATTTTCTTGTACGTTCGTTTGGATCTTGCCCCTGACCTTCTTGGTTGGTAGCCGTGTTACACCTCTGATCGCCTCTGTATCCGAAATAATATGCCTACGTTAGCCACGGTCCGCCGCCCCCGACCTAAGAAGAACATGAACAAAGTATGAACCTCGATCTCTGATATTGACTGTTTTATCGAGGGTTTCAATATTCTTGAGGAACCCACCTCCCAAATTTGAGCAGTTATTGATTTCTTAGGGTATTATTTTGTATTAATTAAAGGATTTCAAGATTCATGAGGAACTTAACTCCCAGGTATTGATTTCTAGGGCTCGAGATTCTTTATTTCAAAATTGATATTAGATTCTGGGCATAAACATTGGGGATTTTGTTTTGGGAGATTACAAGAAAATGCCCCCTTTAGCAGGGTCAAAATCCCGGCCAAATGGGGTTCCTCAAGAATCAAATTCTAATATAATTACAGTTGATGTGGGTGGTCAGATTTTTCAAACCACAAAACAAACCCTAGTTTTAGCTGGCTCAAAATCATTATTATCCAGGATTGCCAATTCTGATAATAAAATCCCTTTTGTTGATAGAGACCCTGAACTTTTTTCAATTATACTTTCCCTCCTTAGAACTGGGAATCTTCCCTCAAAAGCTAGATCTTTTGATATTCAAGACCTGATTTTTGAGGCTCAGTTTTATGGAATTGAAAACCTATTAGTAAATTCCAAATCAAACCCTTCTCAATTCGATGCATTTAACCTTGAAAAATCATTGGTTTTACCTATGAGTGGCCGGGATTCGCCATCGGCTATCTCGACTACAGAGTGTGAATCACTTCATGTTGCTCATGGTAGTAAAATCACTTCCTTTGATTGGTCATTGCAAAGAAAATCCACCATATTGACTCATTTCACAGCCATTGATTCGTTATTAGCATTATCGGATAAAGTTGCTGCAGCCGGGGCCACAGACTTTTCAGGGTTACAAATTATAGATCTTGATAATGGTTTTGTCAAACAGACGTTGAATTGGGAGAATGTCACAAGGTCTGGTTCTACAGTGCAAGCCATTGGGGTGTCGCCCGAGTACTTATTCACAAGCTTTGAATCCGTCCGGAGAAATTCAAATTGCATCATGTTACATGATCTTAATGATAGTTTAAGACCAGTAACCAAGATAGGTCATTATGAAATTTTCGGCGCTGATTTAGATTCTGCGATTCCAGCCACTAAACTGCAATGGGTTTCTAGTCATAATTTGTTGATGGCCTTGGGTTCTCACAGTGGACCGTCTGGTGTACTAGGCAATATAAGGTTTTGGGACATAAGGTCGAGGAATGTAGTTTGGGAACTTAAGGAGAGAGTTGATTGTTTTGCAGATGTAGCAGTATCAAATTCACTTTCGTCGATATTTAAAATTGGTGTGAATACAGGTGAAGTGTTCTTTGCCGATTTGAGGAGTATAGGTGCTGATAATTCTTGGGTTTGTCTCGGTGATGGCCGAAAGGTGGCAAATGGGAAGAAAGAAGGTTTTGGATGTAAAGTCGGAATCCACGGAAACCATGTCTTCTGCTGTAAAGGAGGAAACATCGAGCTGTGGTCTGAGGTTCAAATTGGTTCTACGCAAAACAAGGAAGGTCATTTACCGGAGAGAGTCTTCCGGAAGAACATGATGGGACGTGCAAAAGATATTGGAGGGAGCCGTATAACCAACTTGGATTTTGGAGGGAATAAAATGTATGTGACAAGAAAGGATCAGCACTGCGTTGAAGTTTGGGGTTCTTCGAGGGGCTTTTGATTTCTTTAGATTTGAAGTTTGGAGTTCATTGAGGGGCTTATGATTTCACAGGTTCTAATTAACTGACAGTCGCGTAAAAGCATCTGTGCAGTCGACCAGAAAAAGCTTAGTTTGTCGTCGTCGTAGCATTCAATGGTTTATCTTTCTATATTTGGTACTCGGAGGAGGTTTCACGGTTATGTAAATTAGTTCTTAAAAGTATTCTTCTATCTTTTCTTTAAAAGTGTTCCTAGAGTTATTCATTTGTGAATTTCATACTCACAAAAGAGTTTTTCTGTGTATTGCTTGACACGGTTCTAAAGCTTGCCTACTCTTCTTATCGTTACAAGTTCGCTCCCTTACTCGCGCTCCTAAGTTAGAATGGATTTTCGTTCATACACGTGGTATTCTATCCGACATTTGCAACAATCAAAAGGTCGATAACTCATCAAGCAACTGAATTTTCTTCTTTTTTTCTGATAACCTGCTAAAGACTTCTTGGACTTGTAGCACGGAGAAGTAAAGGAAAGCATATTTCAAGCTCACAACTAAAGTAAATCGAAAAATAAATATTCGAGTTCAGATTTTTTTTTTTAATTTGCACAAGGCGAATTAAGAGGGCAAAATAAAAGGACGAAGAACCATTTTTTGCATCATTTCCCAACGATAAAGTATGTTAACAGAAAATGAAACTACTTCGATTATGTCAAACTGAAGCTGAATTCCTACAATTTCTTAGCCAATTCTACATCACTGTCTCAATTGGTCAGGTTTTGAGTTTGCTCCCCAATGATCACCAGTTCGAGTCCCCTCAGGGTCGTTGAAGTGAGTACTGACTGTAAACTTCAGGACCCTATTGGATTAATCGAGGTGCGCGCAAGCTGGTCCGGACATCCACGGTTATCAAAAAAAAAAAAAATCTGCATCACTACCCAGTGAACTTGGTTTACATATATTGCTATTACAAAATACTCACCACTCACTCCCTTCACCTGTGGATGCAACGCAACATAGCATGTTGTTGCTGCTCCCTAGAACAAATAAAGAATGGGTTCGATGAGAAAAGAGTTAGTAGAATCTTTATTAAAAAAAGAGGTGGTTACTTTTGTGTCATACATTACATCTGCGTAATTACTTTTGTGTTCCAGACATGTTTGAATATGTTGATTTTTTCGTACTTTTAATTAAAGAATTACTATTTTGCAAATAAATCTTGACCTCACTGACGAAATAAGCAATATCACTCATTTCTAGCTTTAACTAATAAATAACATTATTTATTTTGAAACTTGTTCATAAAAGCTTCGCCAAACATGCTTAAAGCAGTTGGTGAGCTGTGAACATGAACGACCAAAAACCCCAACCAACTTAGGTTCTTGCGCCTTTATAGTGCAATAAAATGCATACAGTTTTCCAAATTACAATAGATTGTGATGGCGCAGAAGGTTAAAATGTCCATTGGAAGCAAAATTAAGGAATGGACAACCAATGATGAAACTAAAAATCTAACCAAAAAGTAACTTCCAATCACAAACATGTTTGGCAAAAATAAAGTTAATTAAAAGTAAGGTGCTCTATATTTATAAAATGGTCAGGATGGCCAGAACTTTACCATCAATGAAACTGTGATGGCGCAGAAGGTTAGTGGCAATTGCCCCGGGATGAAGTGGATTAGCAGTTATATCAGCTCCTTCCTCCTGTTATAGCAGAAATCAAATGTTACACTTCTACTAGCATAGAGTGTTCGCTAAAACAATACATCAAAAGACAAGCAAGTACGTCTATCAACGAGATGCGGCTTATTAGCTAGACTTATATGAGAAATTTCACCAATGTCGGAAAAAATAATGTTAGTTTCATCAAGACATATACAGCTTGGATTCTCATACAAATTTTAACAACATACTTTAAGTACTTACAGATGCTGCTATGCCAACTATCAGTACTACGAGCATGTTAAGCTTAAAAATTTACTTCCTAAGTATACAAGTTTCAAAAGAAAATAATTTTTTTATTGGTCAATCATAATAAGTAACTCTTCTTACTTTAAGTAAGAAAAGAAGAGGAACTTATTTCAATTATGTTTATAAAAAAATTTCTCCAGCATTTAGAACCATCTTATTTAGCAAATTTGCTTAGTTTAAACAAGAAAATATATCAAAGAAAACCATGCATATAGAAAATCGAAAAGGTATCTTATTAATCTTCTCCAGACTTTGGAAGATATCGTGAAGTTCACTAAAAAGGGATTTTTAAGATACACCTGCAAATAAAACACATGTACAAATAAAAACTTTATTTCATGCGATAATATTATACATTTTCTGATTTCTAAGTAACAAAAATTATCTTCAGGCGCCTTGCGAGCTATTTGGCATGCAATATACTAGCTAGTTTTGACTGTCCATAAGCAAGTACGCTGTAATAACTGGAAAGAAATAATACAAGCAATAAGTGATATCAAGGTAGCCAAAGGACATATAGAAAACTAGAAATATAAGATTTTAGTGTGAAAAGCCATGTATCATGCTTACCTGAGGTCAGATAATGCTAACCATGTAATATACATTAAGCAGCAACTTCGGCTAAGGTTTTAAGTAACTTTATATTTCCAAAATGTTAGGATATGTTTATATTTTCTTAAGTAACAAAAGTTACCTATTTCGAAAGTAACTCATATTTTTGTCAAGATAAGTAACTTACATGTTTCCAATTTTAACCAATGAAATATATAATTTTTAAAAATCTTATTTACTGATAAGAGAACTTTTTAAGCTTAGCCAAACATGTTCAATAACAAGGTGGAGGCATTCACTACAGAACGTTGTACAGGTGGCAAAAGTTCAGATCAATATTTTGATTTTACAAAGACTACGACTATAAAAGACACCAAGGTTTGCATATTCTGTCCACTAGAACTTATTACCAGCGAAACATGGATGAATTATCAAAGTATCTGTCAGTATAGATATATATTACACTTTTCTTTCAGTTTTCATGGCTGAATATATTAATTTATCAGCTAAACCTAAGCCAAATATTAATTAATAAAGTTTGAATATATACATATTATCCAAAATCAATGGTTGACAACATTTATTCTATGAAAACTAGGACTAGATGTAGAAATCACTTAAAAGGTACGCATATTCTGTTGTATTCCGTCCTGCTGATGATTTAACAGCCAAACCTAAATTAAATTGTAGCAACCTTTTCTTCATTCACAAATGGATATGTTGATTAACAGGAAGCAAACTCCTCAACCCACCACTTGGACATCACACACAAAACCATGAAAGAGAGAGAACAATAGAACAGCACCAGCAGTACAAAATTCAGTTTCCGCACCATTTTCTAAATTCTAACTAACCCTATTATTCCCTCTTTCTTAGATTTCTTCCTTTCATGATTTATGTTATACTTAACTAATCTTCACAGCTTTAAACTATACTTTTATTTGATTATAACTGTTTGAGCTCTGATTCCTAAAGATCTAAAATACAAGAAAAATTAAAATTCTCTTAGTTATAAATTGGTCATTGCACGGGACTAAATAACACGGTTAATCTTAAGAAAAGTAAGATAAAAGTTTAATCACTACTCACCTTGATCTATCATTGATTTTATCATAACGAATTCCTTCACGATAAACTACCCGGTGACCCTCTGATGCAACAATGACAATCCTTCCTTATTTCTGGCTCTCACGAGCAGTTTTTTTTCATGTTGTCCAACAAAAAATTGTTAAAAGAAAGTGCCCTGCAACAGAATGTAAAGAATTTTCTCATTTGCACCTTGTTTCAGAAGTTCAGCTCATTAAAGTGGAAACATCTTAAACCCATATGGCTTGTCTGGTAAGGTTGGATTCTAATGTACACATCATTAAAGAAGAAAACAAAGTTAAATCTTGTCAGTAGAATTGTCAACTCTCTAGTATCACGTTCCAAACACGCCCATATTGATTCGCAAGAAGAAATACAAGAAGCATGAAAGATTATTTTTACCAAATAAAAGGAGGTTAATAAGAGTTTCAAAGAGAGGTTTAGCTATGCGATGATAGAAATGCATATTGAATAAGAGCATGTTTGGCTGAGCTAATTAGTTTTTATAGAAGTAAATTTTAAATAAATAATATTTTTATTGGTTAAAGTTGAATAAATAACTTATTCATTTTGACAGGAAGATAAGTCTTACTTCAAAAATAAGGAAAAATAGCACTCTCAAACATGTTCGAAAACAAAGAGATACTTAAAAGTAACAGTAAAAATCAAGCATTGGATATCTGAAGTGACCGACCATCTCCGCAAGTAAGGAAAAAAAGAAAAAGAAACATAGAATCCAGGTCTACATAGAAAGATTTCAAACATCAAATGAAACATTCAAAAATATGAAGAAAACTAATAGAAAAAGCACCTAGATGATTAGTTGCAAATTGCAGTTCGATCTTGTCTTCAGATTCATGAAACGTGGAGCCATAACCCCTGCATTATTACTTTCAACTGAGCAAGAATGTAAGTTTTTGCAAACAGGTAACCATAAGAAATAGCGTGCATCAAGGGTATGTACTGTTTAGATACTAGTACGTAAGTGAACAAGTAATCTCACGTGAGAATGTTCAAAGGAAGAGCTGACAAGTTATATTCTGATGCAAATTTCCTAAAAGACGACATATAACTAATATCTAGCTCCATAACATCAATTTTAGCATCCGGGATTTCCTTAATTATAGCTTCTTTAACATGTCTACCACTGTCCATATTGCGTACTGCCATAATTACATGAACGCCAAGCAAGGCAAGGACCCGGGTAGTCTCTGTGCCAATCCCACTGGATGCTCCTGAATTATGCAGAAGATAAACATCAAAAGTAAGGAAAAGTGCATTTGGATACTTTTTACAAGCCATAAGAGCATAAATATCCAGTGCTGTGAATTTTGTAACCACAGAAGGGGAAAAACCAAGATGACTGTGGCATATTAACTACTTATGAATGCGGAGAATACTAAAAAACTTACAAGCAACTTTATATCTATGATCAAGAAGCAACGCTACTATATTAAGTTTTGAAGCTGGCGGGGTACGGGATAATTAAGAAACACATGATGGTGATGATGAGCGGAAGAATTAAATAAATGATAGCTAATTATCCATCTCTCAAGGTTAATCTAATCTTGTCAACTTCAAAATTTCTGAATGCAACAACATAGTGTTGAACTGTAGATGTAGAAGGAAAAAAGAAGATAAGGCTGTCACCTCACGTGCTAATAATAAGAAGAGTTGACAGTACATCTTACAAAACCATGGACAAAAAATTAGAGCAAGTTTGTGTAAGTTAAGTAACTTTTTCTGCCAAATATGCTTGAGCATTTTTAGAAGTCTTTACTTACTTTAGGAAAAAGTACTTTTATTCTTTTTAATCTTAGCCTCTTAGTCTCATGTTTTAGTTTTTGTCTTCCAAATTCAAGCAATAGATAGAGCAATCAAATGCAGTTGAAAATACCATACATACCTAAATAAGTCACTGATATCAAGTCATTAACCAATATATAGTACTCTTAATAAATTAAAACACAAGTTGGTATCATGGAGAAGTTTTCGTTGTAATCTTTAACAAGATCCCAATATATGGCAAATGAACCCAAAAAAAAAAAAAAAAATTATAGTCTCCGAAACACAGTAAGCCCCTGTTTGAGAACCATTATTTGGGAAAAACAATATTTTGAATAGCGATTTTTAGAAGCATGTGTGATTAAAAAGTAGAGAAAAATTTTGGGTTTACGTCCAGAATATTTTATGTTGTAAATGTGATTGAAAATGAATATGTAGAGAAAAAAGTTTATAAATAATGGTTCTCAAACAGGGCTAAAACTTCACCATAAATTGATCAGTTGATGCCATAAGATATTGATATTCACATCCCAAAGCCCACAAAGAATGAATTTAATCAACGACTATTACACTCCATACCAACTGAATTCGGAAAGATGGGAATCCGTACAACACAGAATTCATCCAAGAATAATAAAGTACCATTTGATCAATTGTTAATACTCCACATCTCACCATCAATATCAAATTTCACGGTGAAATTCACAAAAAAAAAAAAATAATAATAATAATAATAAAATAATACCATAAATTTTAATTTATGATTTTGCATTACAATTCATACAGACTAAACTGAGAAAAAAAAAAATAAAGGAATTTGTGAAATCTACAGTTCATTCAAGAATCATTAAATACCATTTCCAGAAACCAATAATCACAAAACTATTTTCTAACCAAGAAAAACAATCAGATTACAGATTGAGATTAAAAATAAAAAATAAAAAACTAATTAACAAAACATTGACTAATAAAAAAAAACCCACAAAATCAAATAATTAAAACAGCAACTATATATCATAATCAGACAGATGAAAGCCGATCAATATTAAATATATTAGCAAAAAGTAAAATAAGATTATAAGAAAAACCCGTGATAGAAGGACCTGTGATAATGGCAGTGAGGCCAGAGCCATTAATTCCTTGTGTAACTTCCTCAGCTGTTGAGGACGCTGAGAATCCTATTGGCCCTTTTCTTCCAAAAATAAAAAATCCACATTTTTTCCTTGTTATTGGATCGAATTGTGATCGATTTATGAAACCAAAACTATATGGTTTTAATTATAAAGTTAAACTGAACGGCTACGTGTAGTGTGCTTGGGCGTTTTATGGGATCAATCGTGCTACGCTAGAAAAAGGGAAATGAGTTGGAAGGGCCTCAACTCAATAAGTTTTTGTTTGGATGGCTATTGACCAAATTCTTTAAAAAGAAAAAAGAATTAATTATTTATAAATCTCAAATGTCTACTTTGCCCTCTCTTGTA
>CAIGRF010413865.1:9158-24361 GCA_903798235.1 Fraxinus ornus
TAAAGCAGGGATGGAATCAGTGGGACGATTCTATAAATTTGAAGAATGTAAACCCATGGGAGGAGAGCCACTGTCAACTTGGGGTTTCCTTAAAAGGCAATGCATGGAGAGGTGAGAATGAATCGTGGGGTAGGAACCTTGGGCCTAATGAAACCTGGCCGCCTGCAAATGTTGATTATACAAGTGGCAATCATTGGAATTCTGGTACACAAATTGCGGATGCAAGACAAGGTGGGTGGAGACAGAGAGAAAATAGTTCTTGGCGTTGGAATACTTGTGGTCAAGAACTAACGAGCTCGGTTAATTGCGGAAATCCCCAGGAAGGCAGCATCTCGAAAGGTGGTGGATATTCCAGAGAGAGGTCTTGGGGGGGAAATGGGAATGAATCCTGGGATCGGAAGCAGTCAGAATATCAAAGTAACAACACAGATTATTGGGATTCTAGAAGATTGAGGAGAGGTGGAAGAGCCTTCAATGGTGGTTACCGGAAGAGGGAAAGCTCTCCACAGCATACAAGGCATAAAAGTTCTAGGTTTGAAGGTGATTTCTGCGGGAATAGTCGCCAATGGTAAAAGAAAATATTTTGAAGTATACTATTTAGAAGAATGAGGTCATAGTTGATTATAAATTCCTCAAAAGTCCAAATCTTTTGGCACAATGGGAGCTTTAGTACTTGTACTGCAAACTCTTGAATTCCTGTTTGACCATTACTAATCTGTGAATTTACCATTTTTCCCCCCCTCACCTTGGGTTGTTTCTGAGGTCTATTGGGTATTTAAAAAGAAGCATTGAAGATTTGAGACCTTTTTAACTCAACCTGAATGAGATTAACTAAGTTGCCTGCAGTCAAGAATTGGAGTCTGATTTTGTCGACATTTTGTTCACAGTTCGTTTTGTGTGCAGAAAAAGTATGGTTGGTTTTCTCATTTTTGTTGTTTATACTTTTCTGTTTATCTCAGTTCGGGTTACTAATGTTATCGTGTGCTGTCTATATACTGAGTTCAAACACGACAACGATGCTATTATAAAATTTGAATCCTAGTTTCTTTTTTAGTAGATTGTACATGATTGGGCATTGCTGCCATATTTTCATGCTATTCAAAGTGAAATGGAGGCTGAAATTGTCGAGGCCAAATAGATGAATGGTTTAGAAACAGAGAACTATGTTGTATGTATTGTAGTAACATGGGAGATATGTCTGATGTTTTTCCCTTAAAATCACTTGTGAAATGGCGTGGAATTACACTGATGTTGATCAATATCTGATGTTTTTCTGAGTCGACGTCCGGGTCGGGTTTTAAAACATTTAAGTTTTGGTCACTTTCGACTATAGAAACTAGTAAATCATCCTCTGCCAAAGACATTCAGTTTACTTAGGTAGCAAAATTTGAGCATTAAAATAGAAAAAACAATATTTGCTAAAAATTTAGTCGAATGTTATACAAAAGACCAGAGAAGCACGACGAACCGAAAAAATTTAAAAATGCATAGAAGTTACAATTTATTTTCTTCGTAGAAGATGCCTTTTATTTCTTCTCTTTATTTATTTAATTATTTTTTATGGGATAATGTTAAGTTACAAATGAAAACTTACTAGGTATAAGCAACAACAACGGTGAAAATTTTGGGACCGTAGCTATAAATGTCCTAAGTTTTGTTATTTTGGGATTGTTATGTCACAATAATAGTTTTATAGACAATATGCACTTCCAAATTTGAGGTCTCGCGTCGTGAAATCACGAAAATAAGCTCAATACTAGTTTGAATTACAACTCAAGTTGTAGGGCAATTGAACTCAACACGAGGACATAAAATTAACCATTTTGCTGAGCCTCCACCTGCGATAAATTTATAAACAATTTAATTTATAGATAGATAGAATTAATTGTATATATGTGGACAATGTTTGTGAGTTCAATGAAAGAAACTTGTCAAATGGAAATTTAATTAAGTCAAAAATGATAAATAAAGTACCGATACTTTACTTTAGTTAAGTAACCGATGCTGTTGGTCACTTCCATTGATTGACGAATAACAAATTTCATTCAAAGTTGAGGGTATCTATAAAATTATCATGCGACATTTTATCGAGATATTTTTAGTCGAGTTGGAACATTGTACGTATAATGTGAAAGATTGGGACAATGATAATCTAAACTAAAATTTGAGGACATAAATGTCACACTTAAGAAAGATTGGGGATCCCTAGAGGAATTTACCCTCTTCCTCTGCAAGTCCTCTAAAGTCTACAAAAACTGTGGTAAATTATCTGGAAAGGGCTTGAGGAACCGCAAAATGCCACCCCAACCCCCACCGCCCCTCACCAAGCCCCATAAGCCCTACTTCTTCTACGGTCACCGGAAGCCCACTCAGAACCGTCCCACCGTACGTGGAGGCCTGTTTTCCAACCGCCAATTACTCAACCCTGAAAAATTAAGCTTGCCCACCACCACCACCAAGCCCTTTGACCTTCAAAAGTGGGACCCAGATGACAAAAATAACCAAGGAGCACGATATACAAAGGACCCGTCGGAGCAATTCTTCTCCGTGGCCAAAAATCTATCGCCCATTGCTAGGTACATAGTGGATGCGTTCAGGAAACACAGGCAGTGGGGGCCTCAACTAGTGGAGGAGCTCAATAGGTTGCGCCGTGTCACGCCTAAGCTGGTGACGGAGGTTCTGAAGTTTCCCAATGTTGATCCTAGGCTCTCTTCTAAATTCTTTCATTGGGCCGGTATGAAGAAACTTAAAACTACTCCCTTTTTTATCTATGGATGCATGTGTGTTTTCTTTTTGATATCCAGTACATATACTGTACATATGGAGAATTTCTCTTGCAATAACTTCATACATAATATTAATCCATTCACTCGTTATACATTCTGAAAGGCTTGTAGACTGTCACTATAAGGGATATATAAGACAGATTATGTACTGCTAATGTTATTGCGGATTAACGGGTGCAATTCTAGAAGACATGATAGTGTAAAAAAAAATTGTAAGTATAGAATAGAATGTTCACTTAAAGCGAATACACACTCGCATGCTGTCATATCTCTTGCACTTCTTTTGTCATTCAGCGAAGCACTAAAAGGAACGGTTTTGGCTGTTTTCTTATGTTTAAATTTATGTTTGCCTGCATGTTATTGTCATTCTTAATCGTGGGTCAAATTTTTTTTGTTATGGAATTTGGTGTTTGATTAACAAATCAAGAACCCTTTTTGAGTTTTTGATACTTTTAGTGAGTGTAATTATAGAATGCTACGAGATTCATTACTTGCTGTTTTTCTTTTTTGAAGAAAAAAAGCGGAAGAGAAGGGGTCCTTTCTTACATGGCATGGACATTTATTTTGACAGATGATATATTATTGTATGATTTAATCTGCATGACAAATGGTGAAACATGTACATGATTTTTATTTTCAATTAGGAGGGATTTATTACTTTGAAGGTGCATTAAAGAAATAAAATTAACCTTGCAAGTTATGACTCATTACCATGTATGTTATGAGCATTGAAATGAGATTGAGCAGTTGTAGATCGTATTCTGTTGGTTTATTGTAATTCCTATTGTCGAATCAACTCAACATCATTAAGTTAGGAGAATGATCTATCATGTTATTTGATGCATATTAGATTCATTTGTTTGATTATGCAAATTCACTTGTTTGATTTCTGTGTGTGGATTATGGAGTGACAGTGATCATGATTCTGTGTATTTTCAACCATTTACTTATTTTTTGAATTTTGACTGATAGGTAAGCAGAAGGGATACAGACATGATTTTGCGTGTTACAATGCATTTGCCTATTTTTTGAATAGGGTGAATCAGTTTCGGGCTGCTGATCAGGTGCCTGAGTTAATGCATATGCAAGGGAAACCGCCCAGTGAGAAACAGTTTGAAATATTGATCAGGATGCATGCTGATGAAAACAGGGGTCTGAGGGTGTACTACGTGTATGAGAAAATGAAGAAATTCGGGGTGAAGCCAAGAGTCTTTCTGTATAATAGAATAATGGATGCCTTAGTTAAGACCGATCATCTAGATTTAGCCATCTCTGTTTACAATGATTTCAAGGAGGATGGGTTGGTGGAAGAGAGTGTCACTTTTATGATTTTGATAAAGGGCTTGTGTAAAGCAGGACGGATGGATGAAGTGTTTGACCTTTTAGGTCAGATGAGGAATAATCTGTGCAAACCAGATGTGTTTGCTTACACAGCAATGGTAAAGGTTTTGGTTTCAGAGGGAAATCTGGAAAGTTGTTTGAGGGTTTGGGAGGAAATGCAGAGGGATGGGGTTCGTCCTGACGTCATGGCTTATTCCACTTTAATCATGGCATTATGTGAAGGGAACCGGGTTGATAAAGGTTATGAATTGTTTAAGGATATGAAAGAGAGGAAGTATTTGATAGATAGAGCTATTTATGGGTCTTTGATTGAAGCATATGTGGAAGATCAGAAGGTTGCTTCGGCTTGTGATTTGCTAAAAGATTTGATGGACTCAGGATACAGGGCTGATTTGTCAATATATAACTCCCTTATCAAAGGTCTATGCAATGTGCAACAGGTTGACAGGGCTTATAAACTTCTCCAAGTAACAATTCAAGAGGATCTCCAGCCAGATTTTTCTACTATAAATCCTATCTTGGTGTCTTATGCAGAGTTAAAAAGAATGGATGAATTTTGTATGTTGCTTGCACAAATGCAGAAATTGGGTTATTGGTTAATTGATGATCTGTCGAAATTCTTCTCTTTTATGGTGGAGAAGGATGACAGAGTAACAATGGCTTTAGAAGTGTTTAAATACTTGAAAAAGAAAAACTATCGTGCTGTTTCAGTTTACAATATATTTATGGAGTCTCTGCTCAAGAATGGTGAAGTGGATAAGGCATTAGAACTGTTTCATGAGCTCAATGATTCAGACTTGGTTCCTGACTCGATAACTTACAGTAATGCAATTCTATGTTATGTTGAAGTTGGAAATATACATGAAGCATGTACGTGGTACAACAGGATTAAAGAATCCTCTTCAGTTCCTTCAATTGCTGCCTATTATTCTCTTGGTAAAGGCCTTTCCAGAATAGCAGAAGTAGATGCAGTCATAGCTCTTGTTCGTGACTGTTTAGCCCATGTTACAAGTGGTCCGATGGAATTCAAGTACACCCTCACAATTATCCATGTCTGCAAATTAAATAATGCCGCAAAGTTAATTGACGTTGTCAATGAAATGGTTGAACAGGGTTGCCCTCCAGACAGTGTTATATATGCGGCTATCATCTATGGCATGTGCAAGCATGGAACAATTGAAGAGGCAAGGAAAGTATTTGCGAGTATGAGGGAGCGCAAATTTCTAAGTGAAGCAGATGAAATAGTCTATGATGAGATACTTATAGACCACATGAAAAAGAAGACGGCAGACTTGGTGTTGTCTGGGCTGAAATTTTTTGGTCTGGAATCAAAATTAAAGGCAAAGGGCTGTTCAGTCCTGTCTAGTTGAGAATGTGAAGAGGTAAGGAACCTATCAGCCTCTTAACTATTAATATTGACACTAGTCAACTTAGAGAAAAACCTGATAACTTTACAAAAAATTCTTGATGTGGAACTTTCTTTAGTACAGTATATGAAGTTATTTCATGATTAATTAAATTCAATTAAGGCGTACTTCTATTGATATTGATTAAATTCAAACCGCCAGTACATAATTTTGAATATGTAGTTTCAGGGGAAACAGTTAAAAGTAAAAATTTGTATGCACGACAAAGAGCTTCTACACCTATCTATTGATTAGTAAACTAATGTCTGCACGACAAGATTCGTACTTTGTTTTTGAAGAATTAGATTGATGAGCTCTGTACTTAAAAATTATGTGATTCTTTTGAACAGGAAAGAAGAATTGACGTGGTTCTTTTGTGCATTATTTTTAAAAGAGATCACTTCTCTTATTTTTTTTTCTAATTTTGAAAAATTAGTGTTTGATTCTTGGAAAAGCCTCAACTTGCCTGATCTTGTCTAGTAAATGTTGTTTGTTTACAGTTTGTACCATAAGTTTAGTCATCTTAACTTCCTAAACGGATCATTATTGGCAGTACTGAGAGGAGTAAGAAGGCCAACATTTCCTCAATTGATTTGCTGGAAAATGAGAGTGATTGTGAACTTCTTGCCATATGAGACTTACACAATTGGAGATGCTTCGACTGTGAAGGCTTATTGAAAATACGTACTATTGGGGGTTCAGCTTTCTCCTTTGTGAGTTTTGTAAATATGATACGATGGTCGTAAGTTGCAGATTTTTCATTCTCACACGCAGCTATAAGTGCTTAAGTGCAGCAATGGATTGATGAACCTTTACAAGTACAGCTGAGCTTTAGGGAGTTCTCTTTATCGTTCTGAAGTTTAGATACAGAAACAATTGGATAGAACCATGACTGCATCATCATACACATGATTCGTGAAAATTATTTGAAAGCTGTAATCGCAGTAATACTGCTGCCTAGACTCTAAAGAAAAGTTGTCAAGTGTGTCCTTAGTTGTGAAAAATTCTGCTCGGGGCTAGTTTTGCTTCATTTCAACACACCGTCTCACAGAGTTACATTTTATCTCTCCTTGGAATAGAATAACCTGGAGCCCCTATTCCACACCCCAAGGGATTCATAACATCTTATGTCTCATTTTTACTATAACGTGAGAAGGTTTGCTAAAAACCCGTGCTCTCTCATCAAAATTCTTTCCCATTTGCTGGTGGTTTTGATGCATGCCTATAGCAACTTGATCAGACAATTCCAGTCGATCATTTTCATTCAACAAACTGCATAAGGTGACTCCCTGAATACTGCTGCCCAAAATTGGTAATGGTTTTGTGGCTATAAATCTGCCTCCACAGCGGTTTGCTTCTAGATCAAAGTGGATTATTTGATATGCATCTGAGAGCTGGGTGGAATTCAAGCTAGTTTCTTGAAAAAGGTAAATGAACTGCATATTATATTAGTGCAAAGTCCTTGAAGCATATTGTTTCTGGAGATAATTTCAGGATTGCAGAGACCAACATATAGGGATCAATATGTAAGAGAGTAAGTGATTGCTTTTCTTGTGTTTGAGGTGCACTTCTGAAGTTGGATAAAGTTAATGGATAGTCAAAGGGACTAATATCGGCCAATGAGTAATTTAAAAGCAAATTCATGGCGAATATTTCAGGAAATCCTGTTGAGGTTTTTCTTCGTCTGCAGTTTCATGTTCTGCTTCAATGATATTCTGCAGCTTGCAATGCTTCTGAAACGTCTTTATCATGTGATAGCTCTGAGCTGGTATTTATTTGATCTGGTCATTATCACAATATCAGGCTTCATTCAATTAGCCTGGTCTTTGTGCAATTTCTTCTTTTCGCTGGCTCATTAACAAGTTAACAAGTTCTTTCAGTTATTCTTGTGGACTGCAGTCCCTCCTTACAGCTTCGTTCTGTGATGGAAATATATGGTATTATCGTCATTCACACGAGCAAACCTGATCTGCAGTTAAATCTTACTTTTTGCACCTCACCCGGAAGTTGTGGCTATGGCATGGGCTTCGCATTGCCCCATGCCATTTCCTTTGGCTGTATATGTCTGTGATGGTCGGCTTCAGCGGAGAAGGAAGCAAGGCAGTGTTGGTTTACTTGATGGTAATATTGTTGGGCGGAATTGGCCTAAATGCATGGAGACGGAAGGGAAGGTCGCAGGCATACTAACCGAAATTAGCTGAACGCAGGTCGTAGACTACATTAGTGAGACAGTTTTTGGGTGTATTTGCTGACATGAAAAGCAACTGATTGGAGGCTGTTACTTGCAGGCTCGTTTATAGGCAACTTTACCCTCTGTCGACTCACCTAGCAGTTGGGGGTGTCAATTGCTTATATTTTTGTACAGTTACGCAAAGGCTTATGAGATACAGCAGAGTTGTACGTCTTCCATTCTTGGCTGAATTCCTTGTATTGAGGGCAATAAAAGTTGGGTTTTTCCGTATATGCTGTGTTCTATCTTCCTTCATATTGTACTTTAAACTATTGTTACATTGCATTTTGAGTGAGACGTAGGCTGACTGCTTGGGATATTGCAGTGGCCGCTGAATAATTCGTACTTGAGTTTGGCCCTGTGACACTTCCCATGATATGGATGTGATATATGTAATGCTGGTTAATAATAATAAAAATAGAAAAGAATTTGCCCAATAAAATTGCAATTGCACTATCCACTATACAACTAAAATAATCCGGCTGATCAATGCTAGAAATCTGTACATAATCCAAGTATCAGCATATCTAAAACATCGAGTTCTAGAGCCAAAAAGCCCCTTCCTCGACCCGCACCTCTCTCTCTCTCTCTCTCTCTCTCTCTCTCTCTCTCTCTCTCTCTCTCTCTAACAATATACACCTCCGCTTGGGTAATGATCGGGAACATCTAAATATAGAAACACAAACGAATCCCAGCTGCTGATCTGCTTGCTTAGATCCTTCCAAAATCCTCTTTATCCCAGCGAGGAAAAACCCGGTTTCTCCTCCAATTGTTTCATATTCGAAAGAAAAAAGCAGCAATCATGTGGGAGACTTATGCTTCAATTATAAGGTGGTCATCATCCATGACTGGGGGAGACAATGGCGGGAAAGCTGGTTCGTGAGGTGCAAAGGGAATAATTTTAAGAGTTCTTCTAGCTGTCGCCTGAGACTCTATGTTCCTACCTATCTTCCTCGATGAAAATGATTCAGAACCAGATGTCGTCCTTGAGGAATTACTGCTGTCAACGGATGCTAAAAACTTGTCCTTGGAGAGAGATCCTTGAGCGGACGCAATGACAGCTCCAAATACGCCAGACTCCCTCAAACCTTGGATGATGGTCTGAAACAAGAACAAGATGAAATGCCTGTTATATGGAAGACCTTTTTCAACCAAACTGATGAGTGCAAGTAAAGCTTACCATGGGAGCATATATGCGAGTTAAGATTCCCTTCCTCAACAATTTCAAATTGAGAGTTCTATCAGTCCACACAACATGCTCTCGATACCTGTTGCAGAGAAAAAAAAAATCAATTTTGTTTCCTAGGAACAATACATGAATCCAGGAATTTCATTTGAACAAAGAAAATGAACTATAAATATGTTTGTAATGCACTCAATACAATTCATGTACAGCAAGTGGAACAAGAAAGAAATTCAGTATTTCCAACAACTTGAACTTTACCAGTTTAACATCTCCTCCTCTGTGGCAGTTGAAGCAATTATAAATGCCTATAATTAAATCATAAACACTTTGTCAGCATGAACATCAAACTGAAGAGCATAGAAAGGGAGATTTTGAAAGAACTCAACTGAACAATCTGATCAAAGTTCAGGTAACAGCTTTTAGTAAGGGTCCCAAAAATATTTCAATACGACCTCAAATTTAGACAAGTTATAAAATCTAATTAAATTTATCCAAATAAGCATCAAGTCGTAAATTTTATTTTAGGTACATGAAAGAAATGCCTATTCAACGCTCAACAAAACAAATATTTATATAATTCCAAAGTAAATTATTTCGTCGGTGTTCCTCAAGTGTTTCTGAGCAAATAAAACTTGTCAGACTTAGAAGACAATCTCATCCCAGCATTTTGAATTTCGAAGTACTTTTTTTACTAAGATAGCATTTTTTGCATCCATGCTGCAAATTTTTTTTTTTTTTTTTGCTTAGTAGTCATAAATTGATAACAACTAATCAATCAGACACTGAAATAATGGTTGACTTCTTAAACTTGCACATCATATAAAAACCAAACACAATTATGAATTCCTTAGCATGCAAGTTTTACTTAAGTCAGTTAAAAAGGCTTCAACCTAGGAAAAATGGATGTCCTTAATGCCAACATTATCTAGAGAATAACTATACCAACTACAAAGAATAAAAATGCACGTGCACAAAGACTCACAGATCTATCGAATTCCAACATAAAGCATCGCTTGACATCCTCCTTCGTAGGCTTACAACCACAACGATCCCGCCTAGAAGTCAAGTCAGAAAACTTGGAATATGTGTAATGTAAAACAGCAGCCTCTTCCAATTTGATCTCACTGTCAAACAGTATGTAAAAACATGTAAAAGCCTATTGAACAGAATACAGATGTGTGGTCCATAACAAGAAATAGAGACGGTAGATCATAAACAACAAAGGAACACATTCAATACTTTAAGAAATGCATACAACAACTGGGTGCATAAATAGAGCAACTTACTTTGGAGTTTTCATGTAATTGTGCCACCTGTGTGCACCATTGGGACGAAGATGGTCTTGGACACGAGCAGCTGATTTCCCATTTCCATAGGTCAAAAAGTAGTTCGGATTGCCACGGGTTGCCTCCTTATACATGCCAAAATAAGTGTCCTTTGTTAAATGATCATAGTTCTTCTTAAACATTGATACCTGTATGACAGATACAAAAGAAATGAAAATAAATCCGTTCTAATAAATCAATGCTCAAGTCAGTGAAAATATCATGGTATGACGAGGCTCTCTGCCAAAAATATTTCTTAAACAGTCCAAAATGTACTTATTGAAAGTGGTTTTGGGGTTGGGGGATAAATACTTGAAAAAGTTTCCATGCATAAGGAAAAAAATTAGCATGAAATAATTTCAGCTGTATTTACATTGCAGTCCATAAATTCCTTGCAATATTTATAAGCCACTAAAAAATTGTATAACTCCTCAGGTGAACATTGACAAGAAAATCAAGTAAATCTAGAAACTAGAAGTTGAAAATTTACCTCTGTGAATGGTTCCTTGATGTCATCTCGTTCAATGCTGCTCTCCTGAAAAAAAAAGGGGGGGGAAGCATGGTGAAACTTGAGAAGAGCACAGACACGTCTCCTTTTCTTTTCCAATTTGGTTTTGTAAGTCAAGCTGGATAGTTTCAATTGTTCCAAGAATACAGTGAGCACAAAAAGAAATAGTTTCTCTCCCCCACCCACACCGAAACAAAGAGATGTCAAATTACTTACATAATTGGGAAAGATTACCATGTCCACATTCCTAGGCACATCAATTAGCAATTGCCTCAAAGAATACTCCCGAGCACCAGCTGGATGTAACAATTCATCAGTGTCTAGATGAATTATCCAGTCAGCACCAGCATCCTAGAATTAAAATACACAAAATATTTTATTAATTCTACAAGAAAAAAATGGTACATTTCTGCTACACTTGTAATAATCCATACCCTTGCCATGACAATTGCCATCTCCATGTTGAGGGATTGCTTCACAAAAAGCTCATAATTGCAAGGCTTGTAAAAGAAACTTGACAGCCATGTTTCATTCCAGATCCGGCTGAAGCATCAGGGACAAAAAGGTGTAAGAGAATAATAACCACTGCTAATATATCATATGGAGATTTCTGCAACTTGAGAGACCAGCGTACTAATTCCAGAGCGCTTACAGTAAGACACAGGATGAAAGATAATTGTTGGTTTACGATTTTAAAAAATGTCAAAATGTATCCAATGAACATTAGTTTGCTTTGTCTATTTCATTATAATTTATCTATGCTGTCAAGCAAGCTCCAGATACATATCAGAAGTGAATGACCTCTTAGCTTGCTGCTCTTCCAGCTCTCTGGTTCTGTATATTACTTTCACTCCCTGCAAAGGATAACCAAATTACATACCCATTGATTCTGAAGGAAAACATAATACCGCTAAACATGGAATAACATAATCATCAGATTGAAGTAACAGCTAACACAAATCCAGAAAAGATATCAGCAAGATAAGTTATCAGATAATCAGGTGATTCAGGTCCCTGCCCAACAAGTACTTGGAAATAGATGGGGTGAGTTTGGGCAGGAGGCAAGAATAGTAATTGGCAATTGATGTAACCTGGTCATAATTAGTAGATGAGTTCTAGTTCACCACTGATTTTCATGTAGACAAATTACTGGCAACTACCATCCCACTTCTCTCAGAGACCAAACACCAAACTGAAAGCCACCTAAGACTCTTAAGACTTACAAAGGAAGCTCCATTCAACTTCTTTTCCCACAAGCTACCCATTAAATCACTTGGTAATGTGTAAAGAGTCAACTAACGTTGGGTAGGTTTAACTTTAAGCTCCTAAACGATTAGTAGAATGATATCACACTTTGAATTTCGGAATTAGCACAGGGCTCTTATATTAAAAAAAAAAAATCAGGCAACCGTCCAATAAATTGCTGTTTGAAAATACTGCTTCAACCAAAGACCATATAGTTTTCAAATCAAAGTCATCCTACAATAACGGCTGCATTTTATTGAGGTCAAACTCATCCATTGATTATTATACATTACCAGATTATCAGTATTTCTTCAGAAATACAACCACCCGTTGTCAGCTTAAGTCAGCTAATTAGAACGTTTCTCCGCAAGAATAACTATAGACTATATAACTTATATAACCATAACCTATTGATACAGCTGAAATCAAGTTACTAAGGGATCTAGTTACAAAAAGAGCATGACATTATATTTAGGGACGTGCTATAGGGCCCAGCTCAAAGCCAGGCCCAAGCACTGGCGCCCCCCTATTGGAAGGGGGGCTGGGGCCCTGGCTTTGAGCCGGGCCAAGAAGCATTTCCCTTATATTTAACTTCTGGTGTACATTTTTATAATGTGAATCAATTGGTCTCTTATGTGTTCTTTACTCATAAAGAAGCAACTCGCAACCGTTCAGTTTTTTATTAGTCACACCTAGTGACTTTTTCAACTGACCAGAGCCCAAATATCAATACTGTCCTCCGATCAAATTTCTTTGCAGAGCCATCTCTTCACTTCGTTTAAAGGACAGGTAATGATTTTTTTTTTTTATTTCTTTAGTTGTAAGTAAGAAAATACAAGAGTATTTTACTTTGACCCGTGAGTGTATAACTACTCTTACAAAGCAGCAAAAGAAATAGCTAGCAGGATACAAACTCACAGGAATGGATTCAAGGACTTTGGACACAGCAGGAGATGCAGCCTTCCCTTCAACAAAAAGCAAAAATGTTGACACCCCAATAACTTTATGATAGAACATCCACGGCAAAATCTGCTCTAATCCAGCAGACGTACTCGTCGTAATACATATCTGCACATAATAGAGGAAGATAGTAAGGCCATTGCCAATCATTTACACTGACACGTTATTTATTAGGAAACGAATTTATAATGAAATCAATTATGGAATGCGAAGAACTAGAGTCATTTAGAAGTGCAGTTGGGTTTGGTGGGTAAATCACCATGAGAAAAGGACATCTATTATCATGTATTATGTGGTTGGATGTAGCTGTTAATTGGTATAAGATTATCTGGAGATAAGTATATCCTACCAACATATTAATTCATAACCAATGTGAGTCAAAATCTAAGCCAATTTTCTACTTGGATAATTCTCGACTCAATGATCATTTATTACTGCATTATCTCATCTTCAATTTGAACATGCTTCATATAACATAAACTTTGAAAGAGACCAAATGGCATGAAAGAAATGTGATACCAGATCCATCTGTTTCAAAAGCTGAAAAGTCCTATTATTTCCAGGATTTATAAAGGCATAATCAATTGTAACAGCGACAGTCTTGTTTAAACATCTCTACTTCTGTGCACCGGAAAAATATATAGAACTCCCAGTTTTTGGGAAAGAAGTGTGCCTCCCTCCTAATCCTAAAATGCAGCGATCTTTCATTTGCACTTTACATTAAATGCAAAAGTGAAGACAAAATTAATTATCTGAGAAATAAAAAACTTTCCCCAAACAGTATCCAAAAATCGAAGTCAATGCAATAAGTCTAACCGATGGAACTATTTTCTCTGAAAATCCAGAAACGCCATAAAAACAAGATTTCAGTTTAATTTTATTAAAACAAGATGCAAGACCGTCAAAAACTTAAATCACACAAACAAACAAAATTCAAATGACATTAACAAAGATCACAAAATCCCAAGAACAGATCAAAACCAAAAAACTTATAAAAAAAAAAGATAAAACAACAAAACAAAAATCATACCTTGGGCTTCAGATCCAAATCAAATTTAAATTTCCAGTCTCTGTAGTAAGGAAACGACGCCGTGTTGGAGTGTCCCAACAGCATAGAACAATCAAAAGAATGCGAAGAAGATGAGTGTCCCCCGGTGGCAAGAGGGGAGGATTCCATGCCGGGGAACTTATGGGACTCATCGGGTGACCATCGGGAGATGGGATCGTCGACGCCACCGCCTCGCCACTGAAGGAAGAAAGCGAAGAGAGAGAGTGATAACGGGAGAATGGTCAGGAGGAGGAGAAGCTTCACAATGAAGGAGTGATTGTTGGCTGCAGAAGACGGTAGTTGCGGCCTCAGGGAGGTATGCAGACCCGCCATTGGACTGTTGGAAAATCAAGAAATGGGCCAGTTGTGGTGGGGGAGGAACTTTTGGAGGTTTTATAGTGCCAGTTACACTGGGGAGGAAGTTGTAATTTCTCCGAAAATAAAGTACTTCTGAGAAATTTTTAGTGTGGTCCAAAATGTTCGGATACTTCCATTAAATTGTAGGTGTAAACCTAGGGTCAACAAAAATTGGCATAGGTTTCACCGGTGTGTGTGATTTGAAGGAGCGTGGTTTAAATAATTATTATAATTGATATCGTGTCACATTTAGAGCCTGTTTGGTACGGTTTAAAATTCAATTAAAATTGAAAATATAGCCGTTATTGGGTCCCACCCGTCTAATAAAAGTCAACAATAACGACTATATTTTCAATTTTAATCTGATTTTAATCTCTACCAAACACTCTCTTAATATACATATAGTAAAATTAAAAATAAATTGCTAACAAGAATGATGTTACATGTGCATAACTCATTACATAGAGGGTTACGCTCGCTGAGTTGGCATAGTGGGTGAAAAAGTCAAATTCTTGCCAATTTGAAAAAAACAAAATGAAAAACAAAAGTAAAAACAAAAACAAAAACAAATTGAGTTAAAAATGAACCCCACTCTCCTTTCACGTAATTTTCAATTCATTTGGAGGCAAATCAAATGGAAGGTGAGGAGAATCTACAATCACAATATTTCGACTATGAAGCCGATGAAATCGATGTTGACGAGTACTAGGGCTGTCAATGGATTGGATTTTAATCCGAATCCGACGAAATTAATGGGAGATGGATTTAGGGTCTCAATCCGTTATCCCGATCAAGATCCGAATCCGATAAT
>CAIGRF010413910.1:20771-39566 GCA_903798235.1 Fraxinus ornus
AAATAGTGCTTCAGATATGGAACCAAAGTTGAACAATCTAGGCAGCTCTTTAAAGGTGCCTAATGTGCAGGAATTGGCTAAGGAGAAATTGATCACTGTTCCAGCAAGATACCTGCGTCCTAATCAAGACCATCTCATTTCTTCCTTACCCGGAAATCAAATTCCGGTCATTGATATGCAAATCTTGACGGAGAATGATTCAGAGATTGAAAAACTGCACACTGCATGCCAAGAATGGGGTTTCTTCCAGGTACATCAGTTATTTCAACCTGACATGGTCCGTCTGTACGACCTATTCTGGCAGCTCAACACATTTTGACACCAAAATGATCTTATAATCAATCATATGTAAAGCGTTACCTAGCGTGCTTCTACTTGATTAAAGGTTGATGAAAGTTACTCGAAGTTGAAGAAATTTCAAGATAAACTTAGATTGAATCACTTGTCTTGTCTTTACTTGTACTACTTGATCCAAAATTCGATCACAATGAAAAGAGTTTCTATGCCACAATCCAAACGCCCTTTATGTGATGATTGTATGCTCAAAAATGATGATTCCTTGCCTTTGCAATTTAGCACTATTTTTTTCATATGAATTTTTGTTTATTTTCTTGAGAGAGGTCTTAACCTCCCACTTTCATGTCACTATTGAATCAAGGGAGCTTTTGTTGGTTATAGGTGGTGGGAAGTTATTCCACAAATCAAATAATAGCTTCTCCCAGAAACCAATTTCATAATACACGGGCAGGGGCGAATCCAGGAATTGAACTCAGCACGGGCGAATACCGTTGACCGTGACCGTTGATCGATGACCGAGTCAAATATAAATGATTTTTTTTTTATTTTTATTTTTATTTTTTTTTTATGCCTGCTCAGAAGGTCATATTGATGTTTTTTTATGCTTCCTCATATGAATATAGGAATTTTGAGTTTCTGGAAATAAACAAGGCTCTGGAAACTTTAGAGATCAAAAAGAACTCCAATTTCATGTTAGTTGGAAAATAAAAATCCACCATATAGATAATAGCGCATATATATATATATATTTTAAATGGCCGATGGCATGCACCATATATTTGGCAAAATGCACTGTTTGGATTTCTCTTACTTAAAGACTCCATTTATCATCCCAATTGTTGAGGATGAGAGATAGCTCATGAATTTCTTATTTATTGAAGACGAGTCGTAGCTCGTGGTTTTCTTTAATTTATTGAAGGCGATTCATTGCTCGTGGTTTTCTTATTAGCAAAGATGAGCCTTATCTCGTGACTTTCTTATTATTGAAGGCGAGTCTGAGCTCATGACCTTCTTATTATTCGTGATTTTCTCATTATTGAAGGAGAGTCTTAGCTCATGACTTTCTTATTATTCTTGATTTTCTCATTATTGAAGGCGAGCATTAGCTCGTGGATTTCTTATTATCAGAAGCAAAGTCTTGCCCCATGCAAACACTCAAAGCTTTGCCCACGAACAAGCACTTAAAGACTTGTCACGAGCAGACATCAACAAAGACCTGTCACGAGCAGGCACCTCCGAGACATGCTACGGGCATGAGCTCAAAAAAGACCTGTCACGAGCAGACACCTCCGAGACATGCTACGGGCATGAGCTCAACAAAGACCTGTTACGAGCAGACACCTCCAAGACATGCTACAGGTATGAGCTCAAAAAAGACCTGTCACGAACAGACACATCCGAGACATGCTACAGGCATGAACTCAACAAAGACCTCTCACGAGTAGGCACCTCAAGGCATGACGCGAGCGAACACCTCAAAAACATGCCATGAGCATCCACAACAAAGACCTGTCACGAGCAGGCACCTTCGAGACATGCTACAGGCATGAGCTCAAAAAAGACCTATCACGAGCAGACACATCCGAGACATGCTACGTGCATGAGCTCAAAAAAGACTTGTCACAAGCGGGCACATCCGAGACATGCTAGGGTATTAGCTCGATAAAGATATGTCACGAGCATGCGCCTCAAGGCATGACGCAAGCGAACACCTCAAGACATGCCATGAGCTTCCATATCGAAGACCTGTCAGGAGCAGGCACCTCCGAGACATGCTACGTGCATGAGCTCAAAAAAACCTGTCATGAGCAGGCACCCCCGAGACTTGCTACGAGCATGAGCTCAAGAAAGACATCTCGAGCACGACCCTTTCAAGAAATATAATCTTGGACTAAGATGTCCTCGAACAATGCTTAAGCTCGAGACTGCCTCAACTTAATTGTGTCGTCATCAAGATTAGAACTTAGACAGAAACTCAGTTAAGTGTGTAGTCGAGGTCAAAACTTGTAAAGTCAGTTTTGATTGAATCATGATCCAGCTCAATACCTTAATTAATTGAGCTATCGTCGAGCGCACTACTAAGTTTAGTCATTGAGCTATCCTCGAGCTCGGCACTTTATCAAAAAGATAATTAATTATCTAATCGTCGAGATTAAATTAATGATCTAGTCATCGAGCAAATGGTTAACAAAGTTTATTAATTGAGCCATCTTCGAGCCAATAACTTACAAAGTTTATTGAGCTATTGCGAAGCTCATTACAAAGCTTATTCGTCGAATTATCTTGAGCATTCATATCATGAGTATCCCACTCGCCTGTCACTAGGGATCGAGCTCATGTGCACCCACACCTAATTCTCGAGCTTTAGGAGTGGATGCACGGGGGCCAGTGATGTGGTCATTATGGAACCTCGAGCACGATGACTTCCAGGGCTCCCCATTCTCAATTATGAGACCCGTGTCCTCGGGGCTTGATAGTCCTCGGGATACCTCGAGGATTGTTCCCATGAATACCTGCAAAATTACATGGGTCGTCCTCGGGATGTGTGGTCGGGCATTTTGTTTTAACCAACTTCCCAAGGTACTCTATGATCGAACATTGATAGTCCTTACCCCGTAAGGATTCTAACCATATCCAATTACCAATATTCAAGAAATTCTAGGACTGTAAAGAGCCTTTCTTGAAACATACTATAGATAAGGTAATGTGATACTTCTATTTTTAATCCAACACTAACTCCTACCATAAGTCATTACTAAAAATAAGGTGACGAGTCCTACTATGAGTCCACTACTACCTAGCTCTATAAATATAGGGCACTGGATCATTACTCGGGTATGATTTCATATATATATAGCTCAATAAATATGGGGCCTTGAATCATTATTTATGTACCTTTTTTAACATATATTTTCAGCATATATATTTTCTCTATATTCTGTCTCTAACTTAAGTATCGGAGGGGCGACGAGGACACACCTCGACGCCTTTGTTTTAGGTACCGAAAGATCTCGTTCGTGCTCATTCTCAATGGTCCAGTTAGGAATCATCAGGTACGATTTTTGGAAGCATCAACGGTTATTAACTACGCTGATTTTTGTATAAATTCTAATCGACGCAACAATAAAAATATGTTTTGATCTTCACATTTTGCATTTGAATGTCCTTGTTGTGGAGTAATAAATGTTGGGAAGAGTTCTGATAAATACCGTGTTTGTATCCGATTCTCTGCACTTTTACATGTGGCAAAATCTCAAACAGATCCTACGTTGAAAATGAAGACTTCGCTCCTACAAATTGAACTAAGACTTGACCTTAAAATTTTAATCAAGGTTGGCCACATGGAATGCAAAGCCACAAACATAAGTTCATTTGGAGACCGACAATATATTTAATCAATTATTTCTTTAATTTGTATCGAATAAAAATGTCAATAACTGATGTTATATCAAAATATAGAAAACCTGAAAACCCACAAAAAATATATTGAAACCTACATTTGATTGTTTAATTGGATTAATATGTAACAAATTTTTTTTGGGTTTACTCCCAAATCACGTAATCACCATCGCCTTTTTTTTTTTTCTTTTATTTTATTTTTCGAAAGTTCTCCCTTCCAATTTGTGAAAATCCAGACTAAGCTTGCCCTGTTATAACACCCGTTCATGTCATCAGGTGCTTAACCCCCTACCGTCGGGACTGAAACTATTAATGTATCTTACTTGCCAGTAAAAATTTTCAAATCATGTTATATGTACAGAACTTGGTCATAGAATTCCTTAGCAGTTAACAGTTGGCATCAAAAAGTTATTAAAAGAAAAATAAAGATCCTGTAAAATATCTGTGAAGGAAAAACCTGTACATATGGCCTTTTCCAAAAGAGTGGTACTACATGTACATTAGGGGTGCCATAATGGTGTCCAATATGGACACCATTATGGTACCCCTAATGTACAAGGGGAATAACACTTTCCAAAATTTTCCACTTTCGAAAGAGCCGTGCTACAAGTCCTGGTTAATCCCGTGTCAAACCAGCTTTGCCCCTTTTGAAAAGTCGCATCATGCCACATGATTTTGGTGGGACCTTTGAAAATACTCAGGATTCAGGACCAATCAAAAATGCTACTTGTACAGTGATAGTGGGCCCACACTATGAGAGAGAGAGAGAGAGAGAGAGAGAGGGTGAGAGATTGGCAAAACCAGAGGGGATATACTGAAATAGTGCTTCAGATATGGAACCAAAGTTGAAAAATCTAGGCAGCTCTTTAAAGGTGCCTAATGTGCAGGAATTGGCTAAGGAGAAATTGATCACTGTTCCAGCAAGATACCTGCGTCCCAATCAAGACCATCACATTTCTTCCTTACCCGGAAATCAAATTCCGGTCATTGATATGCAAATCTTGACGGAGAATGATTCAGAGATTGAAAAACTGCACACTGCATGCCAAGAATGGGGTTTCTTCCAGGTACATCAGTTATTTCAACCTGACATGGTCTGTCTGTACATTTTAACACCAAAATGGTCTTATAATCAATCATATGTAAAGCGTTACCTAGCATGCTTCTACTTGATTAAAGGTTGATGAAAGTTACTTGAAGTTGAAGAAATTTCAAGATAAACTTTGATTGAATCACTTCTTTACTTGTACTACTTGATCCAAAATTCGATCACAATGAAAAAGAGTTTCTATGTCACAATCCAAACGCCCTTTATGTGATATGAATCATATGATTGTACGCTAAAAAATGATGATTCCTTGCCTTTGCAATTTAGCACAAATTTTTTCATATGAATTTTTGTTTATTTTCTTGAGAGAGGTCTTAACCTCCCACTTTCATGTCACTATTGAATCAAGGGAGCTTTTGTTGGTTATAGGTGGTGGGAAGTTATTCCATAAATCAAATAATAGCTTCTCCCAGAAACCAATTTCATAATACACGGACAAGTCAACCCACATGGAAGACTTGCCCAATTCCAACATCACATATATAAAATGTCAATTATTTTCAGTCTAATATTCTTTTAAATGATTACAACAATGAATGCTTGGCTACTTGCAGTTGATCAACCATGGAGTGAGCTCTTCAAAGGTGGAGAAAATGAAATTAGAACTTCAAGAATTCTTTAATCTCCCAATGGAGGAAAAGAAGAAGTTTAGTCAAGAGCCAGGGGACATAGAAGGTTATGGGCAAGCCTTTGTTGTATCAGAAGAGCAAAAGCTTGATTGGGCAGACATGTTTAATGTAATCACATCACCAATCGAATTAAGAAAGCCTCACTTAATTCCCAAGCTGCCTGCTAAATTCAGGTAAGATTTTACGTAGTACTGGACAATCTTGTAGTGCCTTATCCAGTGCAACCTTACACCATGTATCGAATTTGTGGTTACTTGGCTCCTTTATTCTTGATTTTTGCAGGGATTCCATTGACGAATATACAGCAGAATTGAGAAACCTTGCCCTCAAAATCATAAACTTAATGGCTCAAGCTTTACACATGAAAGCTGAGGAAATGAATAAGGTTTTTGAAGGAGGGATGCAAGCAGTGAGGATGAATTATTATCCTCCCTGTCCACAACCAGAGCTCGTTACTGGCCTCTGCCCTCACTCAGATGCGGTTGGGCTCACCATCCTCCTTCAAGTCAATGAAATTGAAGGTCTCCAGGTTAAGAAAGATGGGGCTTGGATTCCTGTTGTACCACTTCCTAATGCTTTTATTATCAACGTTGGGGACATCTTGGAGGTATTCGTACACTATCCAATGGCCTAAAATCACTGCAATTATAAATTGTTCTCAACAATTTGTGTAGCTATAAATTCTATTGTACTCATTGAGGTCTGTATATCGTTTCTGTTAGTTCTTAACAATTACATGTTTTTGACAGATTGTAACTAATGGGATTTACCGGAGCATTGAGCATCGAGCAACTGTCAACTCGAAGAAAGAAAGGCTCTCCATTGCCACATTTTTCTATCCAAAATTTGATGGTGATTTAGGTCCGGCACCAAGCCTTGTGACTCCAGAAACTCCAGCAAAATTCAAAAGAATCAGCTTCGTTGATTACATGAAGGGATTTTTATCGCGTGAACTTGATGGGAAATCGTACATGAGAATTTAGGGTAAGAAAAATATTGTCTTTTTCATGTATGCTGAGTTCAATAACTGAGAAATATAGTGTCAGGTGACATTTTAGTATGCAAGTATGACTGCTGTCATCTTTACCCAAAATCAAGTTGCTTTGATAGGTTAAATCTGTGTCAAACTAGTAAAAGAATGGTCCAAGTCTTGTTCATTAATTGGCCAATTTAAAATGCAAATATAAAAACATAATAATTTAGGAAATTTTAAATGATAAGCTGCAATGTCATTTTGTAGTACGCATTCTTGAAATAGTTAATTATTTCATCACGCGATTTTTTATTTTCCTTAAATTATAGTAAATCTTGTTAAGTCCAAGACAGGGATTAAGTGACTCATATATCTAATAGTAATTAATCAAATTACATCTTCATTTAGTGGGGATTAAAAGCAAATATATAGTATATTTTCATAAAAGTTGACGAAATAAGTAGTTAAAATTAATTGTTGACATTGACTCAGATTAAAATTCTCTATAAAACAGGGACTGAATCAAAGTTCAAAATTTTCAGTGACACGAGACTGTCAAGCAGAGCTTTGGATCGCTTTATTCTGAACTAGAATGTAAAGCAACCAATGATGCGTAGACCCCATCTTTCATTTTCATAAGCACGTCGTGACTTCCCTTTTCAGCAATAATTCCATTCTTCACAACAGCAATGGTGTCTGCTCCCCTTATCGTAGTCAGGCGATGAGCTACAACAATGGTAGTTCTGTTCACCATAACTCGATCTAATGCTTCCTGCACTATACGCTCTGACTCAGCATCCAGTGCGCTTGTTGCTTCATCGAGCAAAAGGATCTTTGGATCTTTCAATATTGCTCTTGCTATAGCAATTCTTTGCTTTTGTCCACCAGACAATTGAATTCCTCTCTCTCCAACGTTAGTATCATATCCTTGAGGCAATCCTGATATGAAGTCGTGTGCATTTGCAGCTTTTGTTGCTGAAATGATCTCTTCTTCGTTTACGTCGCCCCTTTTCCCATAGGCAATGTTTGTGCGGATTGTCTCATTGAAGAGAATAGGTTCTTGACTCACTAATCCCATTTGTTGCCTCAGCCAACTTAACTTGAATTTTCTGATTTCCACTCCATCCAAAAATATTTGGCCGAAGTCAGGATTGTAGAATCTCTGTATCAAACTGATAACTGTGGACTTCCCACTTCCACTTTCTCCAACAAGAGCCATTGTCTGCAAAAAATAAAATAAAATATAATTTTTTTTTATCGAAATTCAAACAAAACGACATTCTAAAGCAATATAGGAGAGAACATATATTGATCTATTTGGTTGAGTGAATAATACCTTCCCGGAAGGCATACTCAGGCACAAATCCTTGAAGATTTGGATATCTGGCCGTGTTGGATACTTGAAGCTTACATGTTGAAATTCAATGTCACCTCTAACACTAGCCAATGTTGTGCCCTCTTCGCTATTTGAATCAATTTCGGGTTTACTATCCAGGATCTCAAATATAGAAGCAGCAGAATCCTTAGCTTTGTTCACATCTGGAGCCATTGCACTAGTTTGAGAAACTCCAATAGCTGACATTGTTAGAGCAAAGAAAACCTGCAGATGATTTTGGTTCAATTGAAGACAATTTCAGCAAGAGAATGATAAGAACAAGAAATCTTAAATTTACCTTGAACACGTCCCCAAATGATGCTCTCCCATGTTGAATTAAAATAGCTCCAATGTAGAAACAGAAGGAATTTGTGCAAAATAGAGCAAAAGAACCGGCTCCAAAACCTGCTCCACTAACAAGTCCAATCCGAACTCCTTGCTTCACAGGAACCTCACATTTTTGCTCATACATTTTCATCACCTTCTCTTCTGCACTAAATGAGGCAACAGTTCTGATGCTGCTCACAGCATCATTTGCCACTTGACTAGCTTCTTCATACATCACCTGAATTTCGTATATTGCATCTTTACTTAGATGTCTGTATATAAACACAAGTAGTACTTGAATGATCATAATATATAGTTAAGGTACAGAAAATAACCTTGGCATCTGCACTGAACCCTTTGTAGAACCTCATCTGGAGGAATCCTTGCAAACCAACAAGGGGCAGAACAAGAAGGATTATGATGGCTAGCAACCAATTAGCTGTGAAGGCTATAACGAGACCTGCTATCACCGTCGCTATATTCTGGACTATTAGTGCTAAAGCATCGCCTACAAGGCTCCTTACAGTCGAGGCATCGGTAGATAACCTTGCACCAACAGCACCACTGCATCCAACAAACATTTCCCTTTTAATTTTAATCGAATACAATTAAACAATTTGATTGTTACTAGTAAAAGAATTTACAACCTTGAGTTGCGAGGATTATCAAACCAACTAATCTCCTGGTGCACTACCTTCTTGAATGACAAAGAACGAATTCTTTGTATCAACTTACCACCAGCAATTCCAAAAAAGGAATTTTGTATTGGTACAACCACCAAGGTACATATGCCAAGGACAACTAACATGAGTCCCCAAAACCTGGAATCTTTCCTAAGCTTGTGTGCAGGTTCAAAGAAAATTTTAATAGCTGATGAAAGTAAGAGTCCAAATATTGGAAAAACTATGCCGTGTGCCCCAGCTGCCAATGATCCTAGCAGCAAATATGGCAACTCGGGTTTGTTTAAGTATGCAAGGCGTCTAATAGAAACTTTCTTATGCTCCTTTGAAATCTTGAGTTCCTTTTCATCTCTGGTATCTTCAGTTTGAGCTTCTTGATAGTCAATATGACCAGGAACACCAAAGGGAGGGGGAAGTGATCTGTTACTTGTTGACCTCCCTATCGAAATTCTCTGACTCGAAGACTTGCTCAAGTTGCCATCTAAGTTAGAATCCATTTTCTGCAAGTCTGTCCCTTCAATATTATCAACCTGTTTAGTACCTTCTTGCATTCGAACAAGCTGGGAGTATGCCCCGTTCGGATTTCTTACCAATTCAGCATGAGTACCTTGCATAATTTTGACAAAATTATTTTCAAATTGATTACATATGCTTAAACTCAAAATCAAATTTAACAATTTGTAATGTTTTTACCTTGTTCTACTAGTTTTCCAGTTTGCACTACTGCTATATGATCAGCATTTCTTATAGTTGTCAGACGGTGTGCAACAACCACAGTTGTTCTGTCTGTCATAACATTTTCAAGTGCATCTTGCACAAGGCGTTCTGACTCTGCATCCAAAGCACTTGTTGCCTCATCAAGAAGAAGAATTTTTGGATTTTTAAGAATAGCTCTAGCAATTGCAACCCTTTGCTTCTGACCACCGGATAGCTGAGTTCCATGCTCACCCACCGTAGTATCAAGCCCCTGTAAACATGACATTGTTATTTTCTCACATGTGAAAGCAAATGTTAAAGAAAAATGGGCATGCATGGCTGGTTCAATCAATAAAACGGTAAAGACATGTTACCTGGGGAAGCTTGTCAATGAATTTGGCAGCATTAGCAAGTTCTATTGCTGTTCTAATCTCTTCATCAGAAGCATCTTCTTTCCCATACAATATGTTTTCCTTCAAAGTAGTTGCAAATAAGATTGGTTCCTGGCTTACAAGTCCCATTTTTCCTCTGATCCATTTGAGTTTCATCATCTTCAAATTAACTCCATCTATAAGTACTTCTCCAGCATCAGGATCATAAAATCGCTCCAACAAGCTAATAACTGTGGACTTCCCACTTCCACTCTGCCCAACTAGAGCTGCAGTTTTACCACTTTCAACGTGTAATGAAAAACCTGAAAAAATCTGAACTTCTGGCCTTGCTGGATATCTGAAATAAACATCCTTAAGTTCAATTTCACCTCTTATATCTTCCAACACAATTCCTCTGTCATCATACGCATCAATTTTTGGTTTCCGTTCAATAGCCTCAAACATCTTGTATGCTGCTGCTTGACCTGCTGCAAATGCATTTATACATGGAGATGTCTGTCCAAGTGATCTGATTCAAGAATATATTGAGACAGTGTTATTCTCAAATAATAAATGCAAGTTTGGTAAGCACTACTGAACAGTACTAGATAACAAACAATATTTGATGTTTTACATACATTCCACCGGTCATTATGGCCATCATGATATTGACAACCTTTCCACCATTGTATCCTTTTTCTATTATCAATTTTGATCCATACCATATGGCTAATCCATAAGTACTAAAAACAATCAGTAAAACAGTGCCAAGTCCAATGCCTGAAGCCAACCCTTGCTGAACAGTGGATGCATAGGCTATTTGCAATTTGCTATCATACTTTTCTTCTGCTTTCTTCTCTCCGGTGAAGGATGCGACCTACAATTGTTAAGCAGAAGCATAAAATATTTTAGGGATTCATTTGTAATTCAAGTACAAATGCAAACTAATTCTGTATCGATTGCAGCATGTTAATTACAGTTCTGATTGCTCCCACTGTTTGTTCAACCACATTTCCAGCTTCTGCGTAGGCAACTTGTCCTCGACTCCACATTTTCGCCATAAGCAATGACATGCATCCTCCGGCTATGGCTAGTGCAGGAATGCAAGAACACAATACTAAAGATAGGAGCCATCCTTTACAGAAAGCAATTATAAAGCCCCCAATGAATGTTGACGTAAACTGAATGAATTTTCCAACCTGTGAAAGTCATTCGTTAGAAAGGTTCTGGTAGTTGGCACATACATGTTACAGCTATCAAACCAGACAATATGATGAATAAGATTTTGGTTTCTTTTTTCCTTTTTAACATTTCCATGTCCAGTACTGTCAAGTTCTATGACGAAATAAGTGAAATGTACTCATGGTTTAAGAGCTCACTTTTTCGCCCATGGCCTCTTGAATGAGAATAGTATCCCCAGACATCCTCCCAATGACCTCTCCTGTCGTTGTTTGAGTGTCAAAGAACTCAATATCTTGCCTTAATAGGGTTCTCAAGTACAACCCTCTTATTCGAGATGCACGTCTTTCTCCACTTACCATCCAGCATGACATCTCTGTGATGCGCAAACAAGCAAGCAGTTTCCATTAAATTCATTTGTCGAGATTCTTGAAGAATGTAAATTCCAAAATTCACAAAATATTAAATTCATGGGGGTGAATAAATGCAGCTATAAGTACGTACGTAGAAATGAAGCTATGCCAGCTCCAATAGCCAAGTAAACATATTTGAGTGAGACCTGAGAATTCCCAAGATAACGTAAGCAATGTACTCGCAACTCCTCAACAGTGAAAGCAATTTTTATCCAGCTTTGATCAAGGTATCCAAATTATTTTCCAGATTCTAAACCAGACAAGACTTATTATGCACGTTAAAGCAGTAAAACTAAAGATACCGTGAATATTGATGAGAATCATTTTTCTAAAATTCAATCTCCCTTTTTTTCTTTTTTTTTTTTTTCTATTTACGGAATTTCTTATTACCGCCATAACTTTGTGTTCATCACCAATCTTTGTATCCAAATATGGCAGAATTGAGGAAAAATTAATTTGAAAATGTATAAGTTCAATTTCAAATAATTAGACTGAGTCTAGTTTCCTTCCATAAAATTTGGGAGCTCCTTAAACCTAATTCCAACTTTTTTGGATCAGAAGGCTTTAGTCTTGTTTATTATTTCCAACAGATTTCATATTACGATAAATTTATGCATCATATTAACAAAAAACGAATTTAATTTGTTCATATATTTTGAAAAAAGCCTTGAGAATTCCAGTTTCTTCTAATATACACATGGAAGGAGACCACTCAATTCACATTGCTTATTGCTTAATACGACAAACATTTACTCGCAAGTATAAACTCTATTCTTAAAAGGAAAGAAAAGAAAACGACCTTCGAAACTTCATGCACTACGTTAGATGGATCTGTCCCTCCGAAAGAATTGATAAGCTGGCCGAAAATAAGAGTCATCAGCGGTTGCGTCAATCCATTGCCAATGGCAGAAATCGTTCCGACGATTATAAGAGCAATATCAAGCCTATCCGAATAAGCAAAGAGCTTATAGAATGGAACTTTCTGATCTTTCTTCTCAGATCCTTTCTTCGTTGCCCGACCTTCATCCGCCATTTTCTTTTATCAATACAATTTCACTTGACCTCTCTCTCTCTCTCTCTCTCTCTCTCTCTCTCTCTCTCTCTCTCTCTCTCTCTCTCTCTGTGTATATATATATATACACAAAGAATTGAAGACACAAACTTTGAATGAGCTTTGAAGGCAAGATTTGCGATTACGTGTGAGTTTAAGGGTTTTTACGAGCGCGAATTCGTGGTCCCTATTTTTTCGCAAACTTTTGTTACGACTCAATTGCATTGCATGCTTCTAGAAGAGAATTTCAATTATTTACAGAATTTTGAACGAAATTTGACTCTTCAATCACTGTGGCTGAGTGATTCTTTGGCTCTTAATTGTAAATTAATAATTTCCTAATTATGGGTTATTTATTTATTAATAATTATTATAAATGGCTTAATACAAAAGGAAACTTTTAAATAAAAAAAGGTAATTATATTCTCACCACAATTTTTATTTATTGCATCACATTTTTATTTCACTTATAGACTGGACTACAGTTCTTAGCTCGTTTGATCCTCATTTTTTTTAAAATACATTTTTTTCTATCTTTTTTTCAATCACACATTCTTCAATAAAATAATATTACACATTTTTTTCCTTATTTTTCAGTCACACATTTTTCATCAATCTATATTCCAAAATTCATTCTTAAAAAAAAATGGAGCTCAAACATGCTCTTAATCTTTGCACATTATAGTACTATGTCCCTAACGATTTTTCATGTTATTCTTATTCTCAAATTTATTTTTTTAGTTATCATATTTTATATTTGATAACAATTTTATGCCCCCAAAGTTTGTTGAAATGACGTAAAACAGCTTATTTTCTCATCATATTTTCATCATATTTGATTATTAATTCTTTCCGCCAAAGAAGTGATGAATTGTATGACGCGTGACTTGTGACACACTAAGTTCTGAATTTCTCTAACTATTATTGGTTAAAATACCAAACAATGTTAACGTTTTGTTATTTCTCTTTCAGTGAATTTCCACTTTCCAGAAGCATTTATTCTTTTGTTGAAGAAGAAGCTCTTCCTTTATATAAATAAATGGTGAGAATTTGTTCCTGGTGGTAGGACATGGTTAAGCTTTTAATAGGCATAAAGGTGATCAATCGAGATAACATTTGTACCCCCAATGCCAGATAGAATAAGAGCAAAATTGTTCATTTTACCGTTTAATCTTTCCTACCAATTGAAGAAATTTAATAATATATTCGTCATTTGAAACAAAACAGATGCATTAATTTGCTTGTTACGTCTAGTATTGATATTTTATAATCTTTCTCAACTGTGATTTTTGATTTATTCTCTTCCATTTTGAATTGATTGTTCACACATGAAATGTGAAGTGAATCAAATAAGAATAATGCTATTCATCTTCAGTGGGGTTACAACCCCAATTTAGGTGGTTTTAAATGATAGGTTAAATGAAATGTGAAATGATAGGACCATCCGATCTGCCATCGGGGCAGCCATTCTCATACGAGTGAGCAAGTTAAAAGAGCAAAATGTGGAATTGATCGGTAATGTGTCGAAGAGCCTTCGATGACTTGAGGGTTGTTGTCGTGAGGAACCAATTTTGGTACTGCCTGATTTCAGTAAGAACTTTGAAGTGCAAACTAACGTCTCTGATTTTGTTATTGATGCTTACGCAAGAACGGCACCCAATTTCTTTCAAGAGACTAAAGTTGAATGACACTGATTGTCGGTACATCGTGCAGGAGAAGGAAACGACATGCATTGTGCAATTGAGTTTATCTACATGCCCATTTGTTTCGTTGAGCACGATGAACATTGCATAGAAGTGATGAATTGTTCCGGCTCCGGCCACTATCATCCTCTTGAAGGTGGGTGACTTTACTATTAGACCTGAATACCTTGATAACTTTGTGAAATTGTGTTTCAATTAAGCTGAAAAATTTGGGAATGATGGTATGAACGTATAACTTTAGTTTCATAAGATAAACCCAAGTAAATCTTGTATAATCATCGACTAATGTAAGAAAATACTTGTGGTCAGCACGTGTTGGAGAACTATATGGACCCCAAGTATCACAATGAACAAGATTAAAGGCATTGGGAGATNGATAGGACCATCCGATCTGCCATCGGGGCAGCCATTCGCATACGAGCGAGCAAGGTAAAAGAGCAAAATGTGGAATTGATCGGTAATGTGTCGAAGAGCCTTCGATGACTTGAGGGTTGTTGTCGTGAGGAACCAATTTTGGTACTGCCTGATTTCAGTAAGAACTTTGAAGTGCAAACTAACTTCTCTGATTTTGTTATTGATGCTTACGCAAGAACGGCACCCAATTTCTTTCAAGAGACTAAAGTTGAATGACACTGATTGTCGGTACATCGTGCAGGAGAAGGAAACGACATGCATTGTGCAATTGAGTTTATCTACATGCCCATTTGTTTCGTTGAGCACAATGAACATTGCATAGAAGTGATGAATTGTTCCGGCTCCGGCCACTATCATCCTCTTGAAGGTGGGTGACTTTACTATTAGACCTGAATACCTTGATAACTTTGTGAAATTGTGTTTCAATTAAGCTGAAAAATTTGGGAATGATGGTATGAACGTATAACTTTAGTTTCATAAGATAAACCCAAGTAAATCTTGTATAATCATCGACTAATGTAAGAAAATACTTGTGGTCAGCACGTGTTGGGGAACTATATGGACCCCAAGTATCACAATGAACAAGATTAAAGGCATTGGGAGATAAGTTGTTGTTAGAAACAAACGATAACTTTCTTTGCTTAGCAAATGGATAGATAGAACAAGGAACAATATCAATTCTTCTATCATTCTTAAAATGTAACTGATTCTTCAAAATCTCCAATCTTTTAAAAGACAAATGACCAAGTTCATGATGCCAAATGTGAGAAGTCACATTTTTCATTACAAAATAAGCAGAATTATACAAAACATTGGAAGATTTAATTCATTGATACTAAATGCTGCATCAATGATGTAAAAACCATCAACTGTTTTACCCTTGCCAATCATCTTCAAGCTGCATAGGTCCTCAATATCACAATAGTTAGTGAGAAATCTGATGTTTATAGAAGAGTTCTTGGTCAAAGAACTAATGGATAAGAATAAATCTACTTGTACAAAAAAGTTTAGCAACTTTTTTGACAAGTAGACACATGGCAGCCCCTTATTAGGGAGGGCGCCTGCGACGGGCAAGTTTAACAACTGGCAGCCCGCCTCAGGCATCCCCCAATAGGAGGTCGCCATGTGACTGTTGTCAAAAAAGTTGTCAAACTTTTCTGTACAACTAGGATGGTTGAATGGATAATAGATTGAACTTGAATTGGGATACAAATAGCACATCCTCAAGAACCAATTCAGGAGTGAGTTTAACACTTTCAGCAAAGTGTACAAGAATTTTGGTGTGGTTAGGTAAAATGATATAAGCATTCCGCACTGCCTTCAACGTTGGGAAAGATGCATGTCTAAAACAAACATTACTAGTTGCCCTTGAATCCAGCACCCAATATCTAGGAGAATTGAATATTGGATTAATGGAACTAGAAAGGCATATACCTGATACATGACCAAAATTAATGAAAGCCCAAGAATACATGGTGCAATCCAACAATTTGCAAAGCTTCCGGTGATATACAAACAAGAATCATAGATCCTTATACAATATTGAATTTTACGAGATCTCAATATGATCCACACGGTGACATACAATAAGGAGCATCGACTCTTATACTATTGAGCTTTCGAGGTGTCAATACGACCCACAAATTTAGAGTAATGATTTTACAATGAATGTTTTCTCTCTTAATAAATGATAAAATGAATTAAGTACTAAGAGAAACTAACATATCAATGAATAGTAATAAATGATAGCTCAAGTGTTAGATGAAATAAATTGATGAATTTGATAATTAAAATTTGGTTCAATCAATCAAAACTTTTCAATGAGAAGATGAAGAATAAATAAATGAAATGCAAGTTTAAATATCTTCTCACAATATAGTTCTCTTTTAATGAAAGATTGTAATAAATTAAATATTAAGAGAGAAATGAATTTTTTTGATAAATATGACGATTACAGGTTTGATTCAATCTATCAAAGTTTTAAATATAAAGAAGTAGAAGAAATATATGCAATGTAAGTTCAAAGATCTTCTTTGAAATATCTCTCTTTTATGAATAATAAAAATAATTTAAGTACAAAAAAAGAAATGAAAAACTTTGATAAGGATGATGATTAAAGAGTTTGAATCAATCAAAAACTTTTATATGCAAAATTAATCAAGCTTAAATAATCTTCTCAAAATATATCTTACTTTGATTATGTTAAAAGTCTTTTTGAAGAGTGGAAAGAGTGAGAGTATTTATAAAGCTCAAAAACCAAAATAATGTGTCGAACCGGACAACTAGCTGGACGTTCTCCTTTGGATTCGGACGACCAAAATAGTTGTTATGCATATGAAATTTAACAGTAAAAAAACCAATTGTTGCATCAACCTAACTTCCGCATGGACGAACTGGACGTCCGCCTTTCAAGAATTTATAGACGGGTAAATAGCATAGAACATCCCTACCTTATGTCATTGTGCAAAACGTTTCTACCTTTCATTTTTTGGTATTTCACCTTTTTTTCCACCTTTCATTGTGCAAAAGGTCCTTTTCAACTAATTTTTTTCAATAAATGACGATTTTACCCTCATATTCAAATAAAACAAAAACAAAAAGATGAATAACCAAAATTAACCTATTTTTTCATCATCAAGACTTTAAGGTTATAATCAACCATAAGTTTTTTTTCATTATGACAAACAAGATGATTTGTAAAGTAATATCAACAGGGAATAAAAATCTTACTTTAAAGCATATTCCCCTTATCTTTTAAAAATCATTTATCATCCATTTAAAGCATATCAAATAGTAGATGATTCAAAATATATCATTTAATCATTTAAAGTATATCATCTTACTCATCTTCCCCCTTTTCAACGTTTTTCAAATCTATCTTATTCAATTTCTCACTTTTGGCAAAAGGAAAAAAGTAGCATATATGAGGGCAAAAGTATGACATATAATATCAAAACTTTAAATCAATCATAGGAAATAATAATATTCCCCCTCAATTTAGTACAAGATGTCAAATATAGGCAAGTTGACAAACAAGATGATTTTTCAAAGTAATATCAACAGAGAATAAAAAAATAAAAGTCTTACTTTTAAAGCATATTCCCCTTATCTTTTAAAAATCAATTATCATCCATTTAAAGCATATCAAATAGTAGATGATTCAAAATATATCATTTAATCATTTAAAGTATATCATCTCACTTATCTTCCCCCTTTTCAACGTTTTTCAAATCTATCTTATTCAATTTCTCACTTTTGGCATAAGGAAAAAAGTAGCGTATATGAGAGCAAAAGTATGACATATAATATCAAAACTAATATCAATCATAGGAAATAATAATATTCCCCCTCAATTTAGTACAAGATGTCAAATATAGGCAAGTTTAAACAAGAGGATAATCATCACCATTTTAGTAAAATACTAATCAAGACATGAGTGATGAAATGAAAAATGCATAATCAATTAAAGCGCTTATATATATTTCGTACATAGATTCAATCATTTAAGAATACAATTTAGCCACACACTTCAAATTCATTTTTAATTTCCAAACCTCTTCGAATATATGAAAATGTATCAAATGCTAAAGATTTAGTGAGAATGTTGGTCAATTGTTTTTTCGTATTCACAAATTCTAATATAATATCCCCTTTTTGGGACCTTTAGGAGTTCATAGACGTAATGTCTTAGTACCGCTAAGATATTTAAAAATTTGTATTACGGCACTAAGATGTGAACTTGAGTATTAGGTTGACATATTGCACATAATTACACACTAAATATAATATCGAGTCTACTTGCAATTATGTAAGTGGGAGATTCGATCACTACAACAAAAAGAGTCATTCGCAACATTAAAACGGCAACATTTGTTGATAAATGTTGCTAAAAGGGTATTTTGGCAACATTTTAGTAAGTGAATGTTGCCATTGATTAGCATAAATGAGTTTTGGCAACGTTTTTTAGAAAAATGTTGCAATAGACCCCTTTGGCAACGTTTGTTGAGTGTTGCAAAAAGTGCGACTTTTGGCAACATTTGTTGAGTGTTGCAAAAAGTCTCACTTTTGGCAACACTCAACAAACGTTGCCAAAAGTCGCACTTTTCGCAACGTTTGCCAAACGTTGCGAAAGACCCCATTTAGCAACGTTTGCCAAACGTTGCGAAAAGTCTCACTTTTC